>JAABKJ010003405.1:15008-26036 GCA_011634705.1 Andricus grossulariae | reverse complement strand
TTTCCAGATATCTGGGAAGATACCGACCTGAAGGGAAGCATTATAAATATGCAATAGGATAGGAAAGATAATTGGAAAAGCAAATTTAATCATTTTGATTGATATTCCATCAGTCCCAATGGAATTTGATTTGATTTCAAGTGTTTTTTCGAAAAGTATTTCAGGTGTGATGTCATCGAAAAAGAAGTAAGATTCATTATATGTTGAATTAAGGGAGGTAGTGGAAGATGATGATGTTCAGTCTGGAACTGTCTGAACTTGTCGTCGGGGTAGGGTGAAATTGAGGAGTGAAATTGATGAAAAGTTTTTCTAAAAATTGATGTTAAGGCGAAATTAAATTTGCCAGGTCGAGAAGCGGAATATAATAAATATAATGGATAGGTTGGATAAGCATAGCAAAAGAATTCTCGTACTGACATGCTTTGCGTTTTTCTTTATCCTCCAGGGTGTGCATAATAATTCTCGCGTGCGCTCGTGTCTCTCACTATACGGTTATTGTTTTACATTCTAGTTCCATTCGCGTGAGAGAGCAAAATAAAACATCATCGCTCGTCGGCGGCTTTTAGTAGATTCAAAAAAAAAAAAAGAAAAAAAAAAGACAAGACAAGAAAAACCACTCTACTTGTATTTGTACTTTTGTTTACTTGATAATTGGATATGGATTCTAAGATGCTGATTCATTATTCTATTTTTGAAAAATAATGAATCGTTAATAATGAATTATAACAGTTCCAAATTTGCCAGAAATTCTGAAAATTTAGGGAAATTCAGGGAATTTAAAACTCGTCAGGAATAATTAGGGAATGTCAGGGAAAACCTGAAAGAGTCAAGGAATTTTCGATAAACTGAATTTCAAGTTTAGAGGCCATCCACAAATTATGTCAGGCATTTTTCTGACATTTTCTTTGACCCGCCCTCCCCCACCGCCCATAGAAGATTCCTAAAATTTTATAAACTTTAGAGACATATAAATTCTGTTAATTAAATAAACGTGGAACTTTAATTAAATTAGATCCAGAACACAAAATGTGTTAAGAACAAGTTATTCTTTAATTTTATAATGTTTTGGTTCAGAGTTCATCTCATGGCTAAAAATTTTATTACTTTATTGAAGACTCGACAATTTTGTTTCAATATAACTTTTTTTTGTTTAAAAATAAACTTATTTTTTGAAAATTCGTCTTTTTGGGTTAAAAATGCACCTATTTTGTTACAAAATTCAATTATTTTGATGAAAATTAACTTTTTGTTGAATATTCATATTTTTGGATTGAAAATTCAATTGTTTTATAAAAAATTCTTCTTCTTAGCATGCAAATTCAACATTTGAGGTAAATTTTTTTGTCATTATTGACTCAAGAATCTTTCTTGGTTGAAAATTCAACTTTTTTGTTGAAAATTGGTCTTTTTAGTTAAAAAATTTACCTGTTATCGTAAATAATGAAATTTTTTTATTTAAAATTAATCTTTTTTGGTTGAGAATACAAATATACACTTAACAAATATTTTTTTAAATGAAAATTCATTTTTTGGGTCGAAAATTCATTTTTTTAAACGGAAAATTTAACTATTCCGCGTTTGGTTGAAAATTTATCTTCTTTAGTTGAAAATTCAACTATTTGTTTAAACATTCATGTATTTCGTTGAAAATTTGTCTTTTATGGAGGAATATTAATTTTCTTGTTAAAAATTTCTCTTCTTGGTTGAAAATTTATTTATTTGGTTGAAAATTTAACTAATATGTTGAAAATTATTATTTTTTTGCTTGAATTTTTTTTTTATTTTAACTGAAAAAGTAATTACAATTTTTGGTTAAAAATGTATCTTTTTTAGTTGAAAATTCATGTATTTATTTAAAAATCAATCTTTTTGGTAGAGAAATAATCTTCTCGGAAGGAAATGTATCTTTTTGGTTAAAAATTTATTTCCTTGGTTAAAACTATAACTATATGGTTGAAAATTCAATTTTTTGATTGAAAACAAAACTTTTCAACCAGTAGTTTAACTATTCAATTTTTTGTTGGAAATTGACCTTTTTAAGTTCAAAGTTCGTCTTATTTGGTGGAAATTAATTCTCTTTGGTTGAAAATTCATTTGTTTGGTTAAAAAATTCACTATTTAAGAAAAAATGTATTTGAGTAGGTTGAAAATTCTCTCCTAAACTGAAAATTTAAATATCCGATTTCAAGTTATTTTTTTTAGTTGAAAATTAAATATTTTGGTTGAAAATTCATGTATTTTGTTAAAAATTCGTCTTTTTGGTAAAAAAGTAGGGTGATTAGTTTAAACTTCATCTTTTTGGTTGAGAATTCATTTCTTTTGTTACAAATTTAACTATTTTGTTGGACGTTTTTTTTTTAGTTGAAAATTTATTTTTATAATTGAATAACTAACTATTCTATTTTCGTTTGAAAATTGAGCTTGTTTCATTTAAAATTAATGCTTTATGTTCCAAATTTGTCTTTTTGGGTAGAAAATGCAGAATTTTTAAAGAAAATTCTTTTTTTTTTTGCAGGAAAATTCCACATATTGGATGACATTTTTTTCGCTAATAACTGAAAAAAATTTGGAATAAAAATTGAAATATTTTTTGGTGGAAACACCAACTATTACACTTTTTGTTGGGAAATAATTTTTTGGGTTGAAGATTCATGTCTTTAGTTGAAAATTGGACTATTTTCTTAAAAAGTCCTTTTCTTTTTGGTTGAAAATTTATGTTGTTAAGTTGAAAATTGATATATTTTGTTGAAAATTATTCTTATTGGTTGAAAATTCATATTTTTTTCAAAAATTCAACTGTTTGTTTTACAATTATTTTTTGTGGTTGAAGATTAATATATTTAGTTGAAAATTCATTTCTTTTGTTGAAAATTTAACTCTTCTTTTAAATTTTTTTTTATTCAACATTATTTCTTTATCTGAAAATTTAGCTTTTATTTTTGGGAATTGTTAACCTAAAATTGTTAAAATATATTTTCGAAAACACAATTCGTTCTGAAATTAACGCTTCCCATAAAATGGCGACTTGGCGTTCACAAGCGTTCGAGAAGAAAATCAAGGGCGACGTTTCCCCTCTTGGCGAACTCGAAACTAATTAAAGGGCGATGCAATTAATTTTCCAGCTTATTAAATAATTAACTCGTGTCTTGAGAATCGTCCCGCTCGTTGAAAATCTCACTCTCGCTCTCTTTCCCGCTCTCCTTCGATTTCAGTGAACACGAATGCGCTTCAAGTCCTGGATTTATAAAGTGTCTTTTGCGTTCCCTTGGGAAACTAAAGTTGTTAATCCTACCAGTAATTATTTAAGTTTTCACCGCCTGGATTTACGGAATGGCTCCACTGAAGAAAGGGACTTTTTGACTAAACCAGATAATCCTTTATTGTCGAACCTGGCTTTTGAATATTCACGTTTTATACTAAAAGCTTCTGCAAGCACCAAGCTCACCTTAATTTATTCTTCAGAGATATATGGCTCTTTTATGGGTTATCAAATTATATTAAAAATTGAGTATCAAGGTGGCTAAAGAATTCTAATTTCGAAATTCCCTGACTTTTTTTTACCAATTTTTCATTTTTCCTGATCGCTACTGATTTCTTCTTAATTTATAAAAACAACCTTAAACTTGAGAGATCAATAATGTTGATGCAAAAAAAAAAATGTTTCTAAATTTATTTGAAACACTTTGTGTGACCAGAGTTTTCAACCAAAAAGATTAATTTTCCACCAAAAAAGATAAATATAGTGATCATGATAATTTTACAGGTAAATTAGGTAGGCCCTCACATGAAAACTGTAATCTAAACATGAATTTAATTCAAATAAAGGATTGCCATTTTATATGCTTATAATCTATAAGAAAAATCGGCAAAGAATGAAGATTCTAGTTTCCGTTTCGGAAATGGAAGATGCCTATCAGATAATAAATTATTTACTTGTCGTCAGGGTAGGGTGAAATTGAGGAGGACTGAAAATATGGTCCAAGTTCAACCAACCCTTATGCTGGCTCCTCGATGGTGCGTTTTCTCCCTCGATGTAGACTCTTTATTAGTCTAGCAAGTCTTTCACAATCTTTTAAGATGAGCGAAATGACGGTAAAAGAGAGAAAAATAGAAGACGGAGGACAATAATCCGGACTCTCAATTTTACGGACCACCTCGCCCACTCGACGGTCCGTGAAACGCTGGCGAAACCAAATTGCGGCTGATAGAGGAAAGCATACGGAATTTCAGCGGATTCCTGGCCGAATGACTATTCCGAAAGGGACTCCTGTCCTCGTTCTTCCGGATATTTGCTCATCGGCTATACCGAATTCAACAATGTCGAACTTGTTACTGAACTAGCGGATGTACCAAGTGGAAGAAGAATTATGGTGGTATTAAAGAGGATTTTTTAAAAATATATTCAGGGTTGCGGCAGGCCAGGAAATCCTGGAAGGTGAGGGAATACCTGAAAGATTCAGGGAATTTTCGATAAAATGTTTCGTAAATTTTGAACGACCTCTTGTTCGATTAGAATTTTAATGTCTAGATTACAGTTATCATGGGAGGGCCTACCTAATTTACCTGTAAGATGATCATGATCCCAGTCTCTGGTATCATAAACTTCGAAGGGTTTTCACAAGCACGAAAGTCTATTGAACGATTAAATTGTTTTAAAGTTACTCCAAATACTTGAAATTGAATCTACAAAGGTTTAAAACTTTTTTTACCAAAATTTGGTTATCTTAAATCAATGGGAGTGGGACTCTAAGAACGGGTAATGTTAAGAGCTGCGGGAGAACCACATGTTTGGAGTTGCCCAGGACTCTGTAGCGACACACTTCAGTAATACCGCAGTACTTGGCTCTAATTAATCCAAACGATTATAACAGCCGGTATTATTCGAGGCACGAAATTAATTGTGGGAAGTGTCGTATTTGCGTGTATAAACCTACCATTGTAGTGCGGACTCTTAGAACGAAAGGGGATAGAAAGTTCGTCTACCGTTCTACAATCTACATGGTATTGCACTAACTTCTCCACAGAATCCTTAAGTCCCGTAGTGGCAGTGAAGTACAAATACAACCCGAAACAAGAACTCTCAAAGAAGGGTTCACTTCAAAGCCTGGCATCTTCAAACGTCAATACCAGATTCTTGTTAAACTTCAAGAACAAATCCTGAGAATTACTTTCATGGATTTTTGAATAAAATTAAAAAGGTAAATGACGATAACGATAACTTACCATTGGCATGAGCTGCTAGTAAATCCCTCAATTGTTGTTGGCCAGTTGTTAATTCAACGCAGCTGACTCTTACACTAAATCTGGCACCTGTCCTCTGTCGTTGTTCAGAAATACCTCTAAAAAGCCAAGCAATTGCACATGGAATTGCACCTAAGGTGTGTCCGGCTTCAGGAGTTCCCAACATCGTATGAGATTTCCCTGAAAAAGAATAATAGACCTTTAAGATTATTTTAAATATCAGGACACCTATTTTATTTTTTTGACAACATTTGAATACTAATTTTGGAAAACTGTTATTCTATTCTTTAAAGCTCTGATGTTTAGCTTTTGAAACCAAAGCTAGATCTAAAGCTGTTGGTTTTCTGGTAGGTATTTGACTGGTTTAGCTGGTCCAATAATTGAGATATTTGATTTTCGGTATGGACCAAGCCTTTGGGCGATTAATTTGTTTACAGTTTGCTGACCGGATATAAAGTAGATAGAACCCGAGGGACACTGTTGGTATGTTGCCCATAATGTTCTCGAATGACAAACGAGATTTGGAACAGATATGTGATAATGAACTGATATATCATGATTGCTCTGTGAGAGAATTTACATCAGTCATGTTTAAGTAACAAAGATCAACAACAAATTTTAATAAACGCTACAAACCTTAACGTAAAGTCAATAATTATATAATTATAATAATCTATCATTCATTCTTATCTTATAAAATTGTCTTCAACATCATTGATTTTCAAGTTATTAATTTTTGAAAAAAATGTGTTACGTAACTTATGGATGGCTCCTAGACAAAAGTCGTGAATGATGTAGCTTTTGTAAAGTCGGGGACTTTTTTCAGAGGCCATATCGGCCGGCATGGGAAATTGATAACGAGACAAAGGGGTGGGTGACTTTATTAATATCGTAAAACAGAGAGAAACGGGAAGGAAAGGAAAAGACGCGGGATATGGGGGTTGTCGAGGGTGGCGCAACGGAAATAATGGAAAACCGGGAACAGACGTTGAATCTTAAACGATATTTAATTCTCGCAGTATAAGACGTTGAATTATGTTATTATTTAATTAGAAGGCTGGAAAAGGGCTGCGTCATCGCCGCGGGTCAGTTCAAATAAACCGCATCCAACGACAAAAGTTCTCCAGTTATACTCAAACTTCTCAAACTGAATCACGACTCTGATATTATTCTGCTTCTGTGCTGTGAAAGTATGGTAAAGACTTTAATAAAGAAGTCGTAAAAATGTGTTGAAGATCCGGCTTTATTAAATTTAAATACTTTTTGAATGAAGAGGCAAGGAATGAAAGCTTTCAACTCTCCGACTTATAATGATTTACAATATTAAAAGTTTGAGCAACAGTATCTGCGATTTCACTATAAGAATATAAAAGAGCAGTTCTTTGTTTGATTGAAATTAATATTTAGATTACGATTCTTATGGGAGGGCCCACCTAATTATCGTATAAGATGATAATGATCCCTATCTTTCGTATCACCAATTTCGAAAGATTTTTCAAAAGTTTGAACATTTTTACTGTTTTATAATCTCAGACTTCACAGCCCAAAATAGTTGAATTTTCCAAATAGTTGAATTTTTAACCAAATGGCCGCAGTTTCAAATAAAAAAGGTGAAAGCAAATGGTTGAATTTTCAACCGGAAAAGATATTGAATTCCTCAACAAATATGGAACAGTAAAATTTTCAGTTCAAAAAATTTATTTTCTACCATAAAAGACGAATATTCAATTAAAACTGGAACAGTGGAATTTTCACTGAAGAAAAAGAATTTTTGATAAAAAAACACGAATTTTTAACCAAAAATTGAAATCTTTAACCAATGAAATGAATTTTTACCCTAGTTGTTTGACTTTCAACCAAGTAGTTAAATTTTAACCAAAATAGATTACTTCAAAAAGAATAGTTGAATTTTCAACAAAATAATTAAATTTTTAAACAAATAGCACAATTTTCAACCAAACCAGACTAATTCTGAACCAAAACTATGACAGTAGACTTTGCAATTAAAAATAATTAACTTTTAACCAAAACTTAATATTTAGATTGCAGTTTGCATAGGAGGGCTCACCTAATTTACACGTAAGATGACCATTATCACGGTTCAAGAACTTGTTTTGCTGTTTTAAAATCTGGTTTTCTTTTGTATAAATTTTTTATTCGTATACATTATAACCACCCCATTGGGCACTAGTCTTCTGCGATATTTATAGCTGCGCAATATTGTTCTATGGCACTTAATGATACGCAATAAGGTTCTATTCTAGAGCTAAAGTGCTCCACTGAAATGCAGTATGGCACCAAAAAACAACTTTTAGCGGTTCATTGGGCCTGAAACGAATTAATTGAATATTGAAAGCCAAAGTTGATTACCGAAAGTGGCTCTCGGGTTGATTAGGGGAAGAGCTTTCACTGGGTGCGATTAAGCGAATGGGCGCGAATATATCGACGAGATTTAACTCGGCGGTGGTGCATAAATACCCGAGCGTTTATTGCTAATGTCTCTTTTGTTCGCATGCAGTCGCGGGATTTATGCAATACTGACACGTTTACAGGTACAAAGACGGGCCGACAGTCCATGCAGTCGGTTTGTGCTTTATCTCATCCAGTGCCAGCAACCCAAAAAGGTTTAGCAGGGGATTCAGGATGCTAAGGGGTTGTTCGCCAGGGTAATTAGCGACGCGCTGCAAAGTACAAACGGCCGCATTGTCGCGGTTGTGTGTGAGCCACTCACTCGTTTCCTTTTCAGATTTTCTATGTGACAAATGCCGTTGCTTTGAAAATCTACCTCTTTGACACACTCGCCCTTACGTAGATAGAAGAGACTATGAGCGGGGAAAAATGAGTTCCATTTTCCAGATTGCAAACTCTTCTTTGATTGCCTCGTTTACTTTTTTTTGCAGAAGGAGAGATAAAATAAAAAATTTCTATCAGTTTTCTGGGAAGTAATTTCAGATGGGCTGATTTTGTAATTTGACTTTGAATTTGAGAATACTCGAGATTTATGAAGGTGGAATATATATTCCATGACACATTGAATTTTTGTAAAAGGTTCGATAATGTCGAGTGCATTCGGGTTGGCATCGACATTTAGGCGACAAGGGCGATAAATTTTAGCGCATCGAGGGACAATGTGCCCTTTCGATCCGGTTTTACAGGTGTATCTCACAGAAAATATATTTATATAATAGCTTAAGAGCATTGTGACACATTTGCACATTGTTCAAAAAGTAATTTTTACTTTCATCCCATTAATGATCCCGGTGCAACAGTGAAGTTTAATTACCCCATTCGGCACTAGCTTAGGTCTTATACTTTCAAAGAAAACATTTTATAATATATCATTTAGAATTAGGAATGGAGATAATTTCTAGTACACTATTTAAAGTCAAATAGTTCAAGATAAATTAAAGATAAGTATTCAATAAATAGAATGAATTCGCTTGAATTTCGCATACATTCATCTAACCGAAAATGCATTTCACAACACTAAACTAGACTAACAAATCAAGTGTACTCTGCATATTTGGACCCGGAAAATTCATAAGCTCATTGCACTCATTGTCCTCCGTCTGTCAACGTGCCCCCGTGTCGCAACCTCGTAAACTGTAAAGCGTGTAAACTCCCGCTGGCCGTTCTATGAATTTCCACAACGTGTAGGGACGTACGCGATTTCTCCTATAAAATGACTACGTGTGCGTGCCAGCTTGAAACGCCAGATGATCGTACCGTAAATAATGCCTCGTGCCTACTGGAAATGGAAGATAGAAAAAGTGAATCGAAAAACTTCCATGCATATATCACAAATCAATACTGGTGGTAAAACGAGAGGAAAGAAAAATCATCTTAAAGGGATCTACTTGATTTAATTTAATTTTAGTTTATTTAAGCTGGTCTTTATTTAAGGGTGGTCCAAAAATGCATTGGAACTTTGTGCGAATGAATGAATTTGTTCCCATGAAATTTGACACGTATTTCCCAGAAGAAAAAGAGACGTTTTTGTAAATTTTATTCAGAATCCTAAATATTAGTTGAATCGAGTTGAAACTCAACATTTCTCTTCACTATTAGCCATAGAATACAAATAAAATATTACTTTTCAAGTATCACCCCCATAAGTCTGTTTTACAGGGTCCCAAAAAATCCCATAATTGAAAAAATGGGCTTTGCGAGTTCATGGCGCTAATTATGATTTCTTTTGATGTTTAGATTACAGTTTTCATGGGAGGGCCCACCTAATTTACCTGTAAGATGATGATGATCTCTATATTTCGTATCAACCACTTGAAAAGGTTTTTCACAAGTGCCAAAGTCTATCTAACGGTTTTCTTTTAACTTTTAACTTTTTGTCCACTTTTCACTTGGAGTCAGTTAACATTTAATTCAATATAGCAAAAATAATCGTTTAAACAAATTATTATTTTCTAAAGCTATCTTCTATATTAATACTCTTAGTTGCGGATTTTTTCCAAATTTTTCAACTTTTGTCCATTTTTCAGTTTGAGTGAAGTAATAATTAATTCAAGTTGAAAAAAATAATTGTTTAAATAATTTATTATTATTGTTAATAATATTCTCTTTGCCTAATGGTAGAAAGTTGCGTTTTTTTCTGAATTTTTTAATTATTTGTCTATTTTTCACTTGGAGTGACCTAATAATTATTTAAGTTAGGCAACAATAATTGTTCAAACGAATTATTATTGTTAATAACTATCTTCATCTATATTAAAGCCAGATAGTTGCGGTTTAATCTGAACTTTTTAACTTTTTGCCCACTTTTCACTTAGTGAGGTAATAATTAATGCAACTTAATAAAAATAGTTGAATAAACAATTTATTATTGTTTATAGCTATTTTCGCTCAGATAAGTGCTAGAAGGTCGTGGTTTCTTCTGAAATGTTTAGCTTTGCTTTACCTTTTTAGTTATGAACAAATTATAAATAAACAATAGAGAGAAACATATTTAAAACAATATCTTTTTCGTAAATATTTTTTTGCTGGAGGGAGGCTGATATCAAAATATATTCAATTTCAAATTTTTCTTTTACGCTTTGCAACGAACTTCTTGTTGTAATTTAAAACAACACTTTTGCAAGTCATTTACACACCTAGTTCTCCCAACTTCTCCTATTTATTCCATTCTTTGTTTTTGTCTTTTGTGTAGGACAGCTTTTTTGTTTGAATTAATTTTTTTAAGCATTGGGAAAAGAGAAAAAATAATTCACTTAAAAAAGTGAAATACTATTTAAAACATGATTCTTATTGAGGTTCACTTATTATTTGTTCATAACTAAAAAGTCAAAGCAAAACTAAAGACTTCAGAAAAAATCAACTCTAAGAGAATATAGTTATAAACAATTATAAATTGTTTAAACAACTACGTTTGTTAACTTTCAATACTTATTTCCTCGCTACAATAAAAGTAGACAATAAGTTTGAGAGTCTAGAAAAAACCGCAACGTTTTAGCACTTATATGAAAGAAGATAGTTATAAACAATTATAAATTTTTGAAACAATTATGTTTGTTGACTTGCATTATTTATTACTTTACAAAGTGAAAAGTGGGTAAAAAGTTAAACATTTCAGAAGAAACCGCAACTATATTGCATTAATAAAGAAGATGATGGTTATAAACAATAATAATTTGTTTAAATAATTATTTTTGCTATATTGAATTAATTATTTATTCACCCTATGTGAAAAGGAGACAAATTGTAAATTTCAGAAAAACCGCAACTTTCTAGAATTATTCAAATTGAATATTAATAATAATAATAAATTGTTTAAGA
>JAABKJ010003405.1:0-14908 GCA_011634705.1 Andricus grossulariae | reverse complement strand
TTGTAAATTTCAGAAAAACCGCAACTTTCTAGAATTATTCAAATTGAATATTAATAATAATAATAAATTGTTTAAGAAAATAATTTTGTTAACTTCAATTAATTATTTAACTCACTCCAAGTGAAAAGTAAACAAAAAGTTGAACATTTCAGAAAAAAATGTAATTTTCTAACATTATTCTAAGAGAATATTACTAACAATAATCATAAATTGTTTAAACAATAATGTTTGTTAACATTAATAAGCCTATCTCTAATTGAAAAATGGACAAAAAGTGGAAAAGTTTGGGAAAAAACGCAACTTTTTATCTCCATTCCAAGAGAAAATTGCTAAAAACAATGATAAATTATTTAAACAATTTAGTCAAATATCTAATTATCAGTGTAAAGTAGTATTTTATGTATTAGAAACAATTTGCATTTTAAAAAACTCAAACAAATCATAATTAGCGCCAAAAACTCGCAAAACCTATGGTTTTTTTTTTGGGATCCTATAAAACAGACTTATGGGGGCTATATTTGAAAAGTAATATTTTATATTGCTTGGCTCGAACGGAAGGCTTGAAAAAAGTCGCATTAGTCGCATTAAATTACAAAATAAGTTCCATGGAAAGTAGAGGAAATGAGGGGAGATGAAGTAGGGGAAGGGATGAAAGGGGCAGTGGGCAAATGATGGGTGAGTAGAGGGTGGGAAGTGAGAGAAAGTATGTGAAGTGAGGAGAGCAGAAGTAGATGAGGGAGCAAGAGAAGTAGAGAAGGGTGAAACAGGAGAAGTATAGGAGAGTAAAACAGGAGAAGTAGAGGAGGGAAAATCATGGGAAGGATAGTAGGGGAAGGAGGGTAAGTAGGGCAATTAAGGGGAGTGACATTATTAGTGGAAAGGGGATGTAGGCGAAAGGAAAGAGAGAAGGGAAAAGTGGGGTAGTAAGGTAATAGGGGTAGTAGGGGAAGTTTTGTGAGAGGAATTAGAGGAGAAATAAGCAGGGGAACTGAAGGGGAAGGAAGGGTAGGGGTAGTTGGGAATTTGAGTAGAGAAGAAGTATAAGAGGGAGCCTAAGGGAAATGTAAAGGAAGTAGAGGTAAAATAAGGGGAGGGACAGTAGGAGAAGTAGGCGGAAGGAGAGGCAGGAAGAAATGGATGAGAGGGACAGCTGGGAAGTGAAATTGAGTAGGAGAGAAAAATTCATGGTTGGGAATGTAAGGGAAGTGATGAGAGGGGTGGTTGAGGAAAAATGAGTAGGGAAATTGAAGCAGAAAAAGTGTAGTGATAGTAGGGGGAAGGAGTAGAAGTAGGAAAAGTGAGAGGAGGGATAGTAGTGGAAGTGAGAGAAGGAACATCATATGACGAGAGGGGAAGTATGCAAGAGAAGGGGTAGGGGAGAAAAAGTATGGGAGGGGTGGATTTGAACTTAATTAACGTCTTAATAGATGAAGAAACCCTTTTTATTATTTATATATTTTTTTATTTGACTATTTTTCATTTATTAGTGAAAATACTCAAGACTGAAGGGCAACATTTTTTTCTTGCGATTCTAAATCAAGCCTGAAGGAAAAACATTTTCCCAGGTAAATTTTGCGATTCGCATGCTTCAAAATGGAGTAAGAATTTTATTTGAAGCTTTCTGTGAGCGTTCACATTTTTTTTCTCTGTCTCGCTTTTAGTGGAGTTTCCTGGGGAGGCTTTATCGCCCTTTTCTTTCTCACTTTGCGCGGGCGGACGGCGGGCGGAATACACAGAGAGACACGGAGTTGTTTTACATTTTAAGTAGTGATATCGAGTTTGCATGCAAATGCATGATTACGCGGGGGAGAGGCAAAGGACGTTGTCGTCAGAGCCAGTGAAGATGGAAGGAAAAGAAGTGAGAAAAGAGAGCGACAAAAGAAGGATACCCTGAAATAGAAACGAACCGAGGGGAAGTAAATTATGCTATCGGAACACGCTTTTACTTACTTAGCGCACAGATTTTATTCCGAATCGAATTCATGCCAAATATGAAATCGTGATTCAACTCCAACTTTATCGCTCCATCCAATTTTCCCCTTAACATTTTTTATGCTGCACTGTAATAGGGAGAAGATGCAGACTGATATTTAGCAAGCGGCCGGATTTTCAACCAAAAAGTATAACTTTTTTTCCAAATGATTGATTTTTCATCAAAATAATTAAATTTTTAGCCAAGTCAAAACATTTTGAAGTTAAAGCTTAATACTTTAAAAGTATTAGGTTAGAAAACTGCAAATTTTTCTTAGATGCACTTCTTGATTGGACTGGGGTTAGTTTAAATAAAGAAAAGTTGGAAACGGTGGAAAGTTTAACCAAATGAACTATTCTACAGGTTGAATGTCTAAATGGTTGAAAGTAGAATTTATTCGAATTACTCGAAGATTGGACTCCCCAGGGTTTATTCCTTTATTGGATTAAATGTAATGTTTAGATTACAGTTTTTATGGGAGAGCCCACCTAATTTACCTGTAAGATGATAATGATCCCACAAGCACCAAAGTCTATCGAACGGTTTAATTTTTTTTAAGGTACTCTGAATACTCGACATTGAAATTATAAATGTTGTTTCAAGCTTTATTACGTTCAACAGGTCAAGCGTGGAGCACTAATCACTTCTTTTACGATCTTCCTTTCATTAGGAGAAAGCTTCAATCCAGAAATATCTGGGACATAAGAGAATCTTCTGCCCTACTTCTAGGCGATATTTTCTCTTTGTTTCCATCTCACATTTCCATTTTCTCTATTTCTTCCTTTTTTATACGTATTCACTTTGCTCGATTTCGTACTTGCTTTCCATGAAAAGAATCTTTTGTAAATCGACTTCCGTCCTCGGTGTGCTGACATGCCATTAAGAGAAGGGCTAGCTTTCCTTCTGGCATCAAACCTTTTAGACTCAATGAAGGAGGACGATAGAATTGCAAAGGAGTATTGACACAATTTTCTTCGGCTCTGTTCTCTCGATCAGATATGGTTCGTATTAGAAAGGAAATTACCTGATTGAGGAAATGGTAGGATATGGAGACTTGAATAATTAAGGGAGGTTTTTTGCCAGATAAATTTAGAATTCTGAGGATATTTAAAATTGGAATTAAACTTCCCCGGATTGCAGAAATTTTCTTAAAATCAGGATTGCTACAGGTCAGAGAATTCTGGAAAGTCAGGGAATTTAAAACTGATCAGGGAAAGTCAGAACAAGTCAGGGAAAGTCAGGAAAAGTGTAAGATACATGCTGTGAAATATTGTAATAATGTTGTAATAAAAATATGCAATAAGACTCACCGAGGCCAGCATGTCCGAAGCAGAACAGACAACCGTCTGTTCCATTGATCACAGCGTGGATGACATCAGTGAGAGCGCTCGAGCAGATTTCCGTCTGCAAAAGAGAAGAGAGAAAACGGTTAGTAAAATCGAGATGCTAAATGTGGTTTTTGAAGGCAGATAAAAAATTCCATTTAGAACAAACAAGGTAAAAATTAAAAAATTAGTATCGGGGCTGACTCGTACTAGGGGCTAATGGTGATGAAAATCTGGAAGTGAAGATTGATTTCAAAAACCAACCCTTAACAAAAGGTGGATATGCAATAGGGGTGGCTTTGTTTGTGTCTAATATATTCATAGCCTTCGTGTCTTTCTGGAATCAAAGAAGCGTCCTGCGTCTCCCCCTATTGAGAAGCTGTGGTTAAGGGTTGTTTCATCGGGCTTAACTGTCGCTGGGTCGGTCGTTGCAACGATCCTCGAGATTCGTCGAACTTATCGGGGGTGCAAATCAAGTGGCTGTCTTGTGTGCGAGTACCCGAATTTCCAGCTCAACCAGCCGTGCAACTCGTTCCGAAGGGATAAAATGTTAGCTCCGCAAATTGTTTGATGTGTCAGTAAGTTTCTCTATTGGGGTGATTCAGTTAAAAATTTAAAGAGGGATAAATCACGAGTCGGAAAAGGCACCAGGGTAGCAACCTAGGTTTATATCTCAGGATGAGGGGCAGTTCAAAAACCAAATCACGCTATTTCGAAAACTTTTTCCTTCTCTCCCCTTCTTCGTCAAAGATTATCACACAATGCTTAACCCCTTCCCAGTGTTTAACTCTTTATTGATTAAAATTAATCTTTAGATTACAGTTTTCATGGGAGGGCCCTCCTAATTCACCTGTAAGATGTTTATTATCCCTATGTCTAGTATCACCTACTTCAAAAGGTTTTTCACAAGCACCAAAGTCTTTCGAACGATTTTTTTAGGCTAACCTAAATACTCGAAATTGAAATAATGAATGTTGTTTAAAACTTTATTATCAAAATTTTGCTAGTTACTTGAAGTGCTTCTCACTGAAATTTCCTCCCCTTTGCAATTTTTTTGTTAAATCCCTGACTTTTTCTTGACTTTCCCTGAACAAAAAAATTCCCTGACTTCTCCCTAATTTCCAGGTTTTCCCAGAACTGCGGCCACCCTTATACCTATCCTTGACGCTATTTTTCTTCAACACATTAGAGTCCTAGTGGTAAGGGGTGAGGGGTAAGGAGTAGAAAGAGAAAATCGCATGTGTCGTGGAGGCGATGATACCACGGACCAAATAAGATTGAAATCTTCGCGGACGAGAATCTTGTGAGGCCGAGATGGAAAAGGAGATGAAAGCTGAGAGCATCCCGGATGAGCCAGTGGTTTCTGGGGATGAGAGGCAAATGCGAGACGGAGATGAGTGGGAACGAAGTGGTTTGTAGGAAAAGAGGAAAGGGAAATACGAAGTCCAGTCCTTTTTCCTTGATATGGTAATTCCAATCTGTCGTTGGCATCTCAAAGGGTGTATGCCTATTCTACAAGAGACAAGACTTTACCCCTAATCGATTTTACCACTCTGCTTTAACAGTGAGGTGTAGCTCTATTCTTTCCCTAGGCTTTCTTCAAAAACTTGGAATAAACCATTTTTGTGTTAATTCAGCCTCTCCTACTTTTATTCTACTAATGTTTAGACTGCAGTTCTTATGTTCAGGCCTGCATAAATTAGCTACAATATGATCTTGACCCCGGTGTCTTTTTTTGCTTTTTTAATAAGCGTGATTATTAGAGGTTGCGAGTGGGCTTAGGGATATTAGGAGAAGTGACGTTGAAACAACTTCATTTGTCCCTGAAGCTCTTCTATCATGAAATCCTTAACATAAAATGTTGTGATTTTAAGAAGAAGTATGCAGCAGAGTTTCTGGAGGGGAAAAAGCTTTGGATTTTCTAGGAAGGGGTTGAATTGCGTTTAGAAATGACAACAACGAGGAAATTCGTAATTATAACAGGATCATCCCGAGGGATATAATGCAAAGCAAACACATTTCGCGGGTGCCTCCACTACACCCTACGAGTCGCCCTTTAACCCCTCGGCCAAGCCGTGACGCTTAATGAAATACGTGACCGAAGGCCTCGTCATAATCTCAAACACTTGATTCTACACTTGAAGTTCGCGGGGAAAGGAGCAAGAGAAGAGGAATTTCCCTGTCTCGAAGGTAGCCGAGAGGAATCTCAGAGCTCTCAGCTTCAGCGTCATTCGAATGTAATTTCCGTACAGGAAAATATCGATCTTGTTAGAAATTAACAATTTTGGAGGATGCAGGAAGAAGTTATAATTGTAGGCCTATTGAAAGATTAGAGGTGCGAAGCTATTCTTGAAATAATCCGATAAGCCGTAAACGTTGTATAAATCACGACTGGAATTTCAGTGATAGTGAAACGAGGGGTAGGAAACAATGAAAAAGTCAAGAAAAGCCGTAGAGTCGTTTTGGATCAGAACAAACGACAAACGCGTCTCAATTAGGGTGGTCCGATCATTAATTTTGAACGTGTGAATTAAAAGCGACGCGAAAGCCCGTGGTATGACTTACAAACGTCGCCGGTGTTGGTAGGTTGAGTTGCCGAACGCGTTCTGGTAACGCAATATTGGCGCACCCACATGGAATACCAATAGGGAGGAACGCCGTCCTCGACGACTTCCAAAAAGGGCGAGGCTTCAAGCTCGTGGTTCGACCTTAGCAAGTAAAAAGAAGAAACCCAGAAGGAAGATCTCCCTCGTTTCTAGTGCTGCAGAAATGTAAAACCCGTGTCGAAAGTTTCCAACGAAGAGGATGGTGAAGAGGATTCGAGTACCCTTTTAATGGCGGGAAATAATCGAATGACCCCCACCAACAGACTCGAGAATCTCTTAATTCCCAAGTTTTGCAGGCTCCAAGAATTTTCAATGTTCTCAAGAATTCTGACGAATAAATTACTTCTCCTAATCACTCTAAACCCACTAATAACCTCTACTAATCACGCTCATTAAAACAGCAAAAATACACCGGGATCATGATCATCTTCAAGGTATATTATGGAGGCCTGTACATAAAAACTGCAATCTAAACATTCGTAAGATTAAATGTTTTCTTTCTATTTTAAGAAAAAACAATTAACAAATTAAACTTGGTCTGAAAAAATCTCAAACAACTTCTATTAATCACGCTAATGAAAACAGCAAGAAAGACACCGGGATCAGGATCATCTTACAGGTAAATTATGCGGGTCTACACACAAAAATTGCAACATAAATATTAGTCGGCGGAAATTTTTTTTATATTTTAAGGAAACACAATTGAACAAATTAATCTTGGTCTAAACAAATCTTGAAATTCGGCATTTGCTAAATAGGTGTCTCATCAGAACACCATCAGAGGTCGGCTAACGATGAATGGAGAAGGACGGACACAGCAATCTGTAAACCAATCACACGCTTCTGCGGACCGTTTCTCGACTCAATTCCTCTCTATCTCCGAACTGGTCATTCCTCTGTCCACTCGAAATACATTTCCATATTACAGAGGGATTAATCTCTCGTCACTCCGAGAGACGAATGCTAATGAACTACGACAGGTGCCGGGAAACTGTCAAGAGAGTTTAGGTAGGCCTAAAATGGTACATCAGCTGCTACTTGTTTAGATGTGACTTTAGTTGATAGACGCATTAAAGTTCCTTTTGATTATAGAATGAAATCAAATTTTCAATCCAATCTGACTTAGCATACGCCTTTTTTTCTTGTAGAACTTTTCGCTCTCAGCTCAAAACATGTTGTTACTAAAGCTGATTAATTTATCAAAAAAGGAATAAAATCCATTCGTGCTCAAAATAATTGGTTCCGGCCTGAATCACCGCTAAAATCCGATATCTGACTATCGAGCACGTACAATCGCTTTGAACATGGAAGCAACCGCGTGTCGACAGTGGTTTCGATTTTGCATCGGTCACCTCTACAAACCTACCGGATTTCGCAAATGCTTTTTTGATCCTGCCACTCTGTCCCGCCAGGAATAAAGAGAGAGTGAGAGACTGACATGAAAATTTCAAGGGGAGAGGGAAAAGTGAGAGAGAGAGAACACTTTGGTCCCTAGGCGCCAATGACGCCAATCTCCCGTGTAAATCGCGACATATTTCACCTACCATGGGGAGAGTATTCACCCCATCCCAGAGTCACATCCCCTCCTTCCCAGCAGACACCAACAAGCCTTTTTTAGATTCGTAAGCCCCACCCACCTCCAGAAAAGGGACTGAAAAGTTTTCGTGTTGTTATCCCGAAAGATATTGTGATTTCATACTGTGTGATTTCTAAAGCCACATTCAACCGCATTGGGGCATGAGGAAAAATTTTACTTCGTCCAACCCTTACCCCCTTTTCCGGAGGGGAAGACTCCTGATATATTTTTGTAATATTTTATTTTTTTATGCGTTGGCAGGATTAAATGGAAACTCGATGCAGAGGAGATTTGAATATTTTTACGGTAAGTAGAATTTTGATCAAGACTAGATCAATACAAGTATCAGAAACGGAATGAAATATAGAGATCGCAGCACAAAAAGAGCTCAAAAAAATGGGAAAGATTGACCATGGAAATATTTTGAAATTTTATAGATTAGTCTAGAAGAAATGGAATTTTTTACACTGGATCAATACGAGGAGTTACTTGAATTTAAGTTCGGGAAGAATTTTATACTCGTTGAAAAAAATCCTTTTCAAAAATCAAGAAGCTCTTTTCGAAACACTTTGTTGATATAATGAACGACACGATGTTCACGGAAATAACTCGGATACTCAACTGAAGAGTGATCTCGAAATGAGAATTCGCAGCCATCGAGATTTTAATTAATTTAGCAGAAACGGGAAGCACCCATCCCCTTTCCTCCTCCCCTTTGTTTCGCCGTGTAACAGCTCGAAAATTTTGAATTTGTCCACTCGTAAACTCAGGAGCATGGGGATTTCCTGTACGCCATCGTTATTTGTGATGTAGTTATCTAATGTCCTATCTGGACACTTTTAAACTTGTTAATTTCGATTTTCCCCGATTATGATAATCCTTTTGAAATGATTTAGAATGTTGTCGAACTAGCGAGAATGTTCTGCAATTTTTATTTTCACCTGAATATTCCTTAAGGATTTTAATTCCCGATGACATGGGCAGGGCGGCCTGGGCCAATTAAAAAAATCTTCTTTACAAATCTTTCAAACAAATGGCATAGAACGGCTTTTAGGGCTGGTTGCTGAATCTCAATACACTTAAACTTATGGATTATCAAATCCATTTCTTATCAGATAAATAAAAAAAATGCTAACATCTTTGATTTGACACCACCGAATCCAATCTTCACCAATGAAAAAAACCCGTCCTTCCAAACTAAAAAAGAGCCTGTCTAAACAAACTCAACCGGACTGAATCAAGAGACCATCTATCTCAATTAATCGTCGGATACAGCCCAGGACGAAACGTGTTAGGTTTCGTATTATTATTGACACTTACAAGAACTAAACTTGAAAAAATAATTTAAAAAAATTCCTAGCATGTTTAATTTATAAGCATTGAATCCAATCTTGACCCAGGCAAAAAATGGTCCTTCCAAACTAAAAATGAGCCTGTCTAAACAAACTCCGCCGGACTAAATCAAGAGACCATCCATCTCAATTATTCGTCGAATACAAATTCGTGGATAGGGTTTGGGGAGAAGCGCAAACGCAGAGTCCTTGGAGATGGCCCTGGGCTCTGGACAATAATATCGCCACGAACGAACAGACAGGACAATGCGTTCAGCATGGGATAATTCACTGGTGCCATTATGGCCCGAGCGGGACAAGGGCTTTATTATTGACTTACGGCTAATAGTCACGCTGCAGCGGCAGATTACGTCCACATGATGGCCCACCTGCGTGTATTCTCTGCTCTACTCTCATTTACGTCCACCACTCTACCTACAATTGTAACACCAGCGATCTATTGCTCATTTGCCAGCTAACTCTCGTCTCGTTCGACTGTGTACTTAAATCTTCAAATCCGGAAACACGGTAGTTTCTTACAAACGAAAGAGGTAAAGATATATTAGAATTGAGTAGGTCTTTGTTCAGTTTGAACACTCTTTAGATTCTTAAATATAATACTAATTTTCCTTCCCATTACCCCTTACTCCAACCTTCAGCCCCTCCTACTACACCCAAGTACCCCCGTCGACGTAATTCGCCTTCTTCCCTTACTCCTTACCCACCAACTTTTCCCTATCGTACCCTGATACTCTCTAACCTTTCTCCTCAACCCTGTCGACAAAAATTTTTTCGCTCACTTTTACTCCTCATCGTACCCTCCACACTTTCTCCTCAATCCCTTCCACACAACTTCTTCTTACTCCTACTTCTCATTAACCGTCCACCACTCTGCCTACAATTGTAACACCAGCGATCTATTGCTCATTTGCCAGCTAACTCTCGTCTCGATCGACTGTGTTCTTAAATCTTCAAATCCGGAAACACGGTAGTTTCTTACAAACGGAAAAGGTAAAGATATATTAGAATTGAGTAGGTCTTTGTTACTTTTGATCACTCTTTAGATTTTTAAATATAATACTAATTTTCCTTCCCATTATCCCTTACTCCAACCTTTAGCCCCTCCTACTACACCCAAGTACCCCCTTCGACGTAATTCGCTTTCTTCCCTTACTCCTTACCCACCAACTTTTCCCTATCGTACCCTGATACTCTCCAACCTTTCTCCTTAACCCTTTCGACACAAATTTTTTTTCACTTCTACTCCTCATCGTACCCTCCACACTTTCTCCTCAACCACTTCCACACAACTTCTTCTTACTCCTACTACTCATTTACCGTCCACATTTTTTCCTCAACCTCTTTGACATAATTGCTTCCTCTTACTCCCTCTACTATCCGTATTCTCTCATTCAATAAAAACTCACTAGCTTCCAGATGCAGGCAAAAATTCGTGCATATAAAAATGCTCATATAACATCAGCTGATATTGAAAGGCTGGGGTTGGGCAAATGAAATCCTTTTCCTTGTGCTTCTTTCTTTACAATTTAGAAATAATTATCTTCATTTTTTAACGTTGACTGAAACTAAAATAAAATAAAAAACTAGTGTGGGTAGAAGGTGATAATGGAAATTAATCGTGAAGGGAAGGGATGAGGGTGGTGGTCTAGAGAGTGGGAAAATTTAAAAAAAGGAGATGTGCAAGGGAGGTTTGGGAAAGAGAGTTCAACAAAGAGAGGATTTAAATAAAAAGATGTTGAGGAGTGTGATGAGGAGTAGGGTGTGAGGGGTTTGAGGAAAGCAAGGAAGGTTTCACGGGAAGAAGGTAGGGGGAACGGCTTGTTATTGAAATTGATTAAGAGGAAAGAAATGGAAGAATGAGAGAACTGGAGAATGAAAGGGCAGAATGAGGAACATAGGAAGAAGAAAGGCATTGGTGTGACTAGAACGTGGGAAAAATGAGTTTCCAGGGGGAAGGAAAGGGGAAAAGAGGGAGATTCTAAATGTAAAAGGAGGAAATTTGAAGAGGTGGAATGGGGAAGAGGAGTTCCATGGGAAAGTTTTGAGGGTTGAGGTGAGGAGAAGAGGTAAGTGGGTGAGATAGGAAAACGAGAAAAATGAGAGGGTTCATCCATATAGAACGTAACTCTTTTAGGGGGGAGGGAGGTTTCAAGAAATATTACGCAACATTGTTTTCAATGCAATAATTTTTTTAAGTAAAATAATATAAAAGGGTAAGAACAAGTGAATAAATTATTGCTCTAAATCAGTTTTTGAGGTACAGGTAAAAGTTATGGCATCCCACTAAGATAACCCGCGTATAGTTTTTGATAAAAAATAATAATACAAAATCATATTTTTGAAAAAAGGTATTCTTGTTTAACCTATCATTTTTTTAAATACCAACAAGTAGGAGTAGGAGTTGCGGAAACAGACATGTAGTTAGGGGGAGAGGAAGAGACGACAGATAAGAGAAATGTGAAGGGATGATATCGGGAAGAGTTCTTTAATGAAAACGATTGAAAGGATGAAATGAGGATGGGAAGGGGTAAGGGGTGAAAATGAAACAAAGGATGATGTAAGGAGAAGGAGGTAGGAGAGGAATGGGTTGTTAGTGTCATTGTGTAAGAGGAGAGGAATGGAGAGATGAGGAAAATAGGAAGGTTTAAGGGACGGGATGAGGACGTGAAGGGGTAATATGGGAAGAAGCATGTCAATTGAAAGAGGTTGAGGGGTGAGGTAAAGAGATGGGGGACATTCGGGATGAGAGTAAAGGGCGGAAGATGTGAGGAGAAGGAGGTAGAAAGGGAATATATTGTTACTGACATTGTCTAAGAGTATAGGAATGAAGGTATAAGGGATCAAGGAAAAGAAAATTGATGGAAGGGCGGAATGTGGAACAGAAAAAGAGGAGAGAGACTCGTGTGGGTAGGAGTTTGAACAGAAAAAGAGTAGCAAGGGAACGCACACGGGAAGAGGGACAGAGAAAATTAGAAGAGGTGGTATGGGGGAGAGGATTTCTATGAAAAGGAGTTGAGGGATAAGGTGAAAAGCAGGGGGAAGTGGGGATTTTAGGAAAGGGAGAAAGATGAGAGGGAGAAGGTAGCAGAGGAATGGGTCCTTATTGCCATTCGGTAATATGAGAGGAATAAAGGGATAAGAGAAATTGGAAGGGGCAATAGGGCGGAATGAGGAATGGAGGAAGAGGAGGACTGGAGGTAGAAAAATAAATTAGTAGAGAAGGGAGAAGGAGGGATGAGGGAGATGGAAAAGATGAAAGACGGAGATGTGAAGGGGTGGTGAGGGAAAGTTGATTTTAATGAAAAGGTGTTGCGGATGGGTTTAAGAGTGTGAGGAGAAGGAGATCTGAGGCGAATGGATTGGTATTGAACGTTATATTCAATTAAAAATAATAGATTCAAATAGGCAACGAAAGCCTTACTTCTAGGCGCGTGCCGCCAACTTGAACTCATTTTTTTAGTGATAGGAGGTGAAACGATTGCAATCAAGGCTAGGTAAAAACGCGAATGGTGAAAAGGCACAAAATCAAGAGTACAAATTTGGAAAGAGGGTTGCAGACAGTACAGGAAAGGGAACGTAGAAAAAGAGAGATTTCCGGTCCCATTGTGCTTTGCGATGACAATCGATGGCAAGGCATTTGATCAAATCAATCGATTCGTTTCTATAGGTCTTCTAAACGGGTCCACCAGTCAAGAGAAAAGAGAGAGAGAGAGAGAAAAAGAGAGAATAGAGTTAGAGAAACATGAGAGAGTACGTTTCGCTGATCCCTGGAGAATACTCGACGTGCATAGAGATCGAAACACTGCTGGATAAAGCGGCTCATTTAAATCGAACGCTGGATAGGTAATGTCCCGCGAGATTCGTGAAATATTCGGAAATATCTCTAACGTGTCGTAAAACCTGTGTAATTTTTCCTACCGCGGAAACCTCGAGTTTTTAGTTCGGAAGGGAAAATTGGACGAGAAAAATTCGTATTCGCTAAGTAAATAGTGGAAATATTGGAAAGGGGAATTCAATTTAAAAAAAGAGATGTTAAATCTACTCGTAGATAATTCAAGCAATTAGGAAAAAGCTATCAAAGAGAAAATCTGAATCTAGGGATTATAGAATCTATCTCCCAGATTAGATTTAAGTGTGAGGATAACTTGGCCTAAAATGTATATTGGTTGCCTATTGCCTATTTGGCGAGGTGATTCCCTTCATCGACAACATGGCCATTTGAAGTCGATGCATAATCCAGAGTCTATCGATCCACAAACTCCTTGTTGTAATTAGCTGAGCAGTGCATACATCCCGTTTATCGTCAGAGAGACTCTGTTGATTCACGATTAAGTGCAAATATTGTCTCGGCAAACCTGGTCAATGGAGAAATTCCCACAAAAAAAAAGGATTCACTGCGGATTCTAACTGTTTGACAATTTGTACAAAAAGGGAAATTACTGCTTTGGCGTCGTCCATTAATTGAAAAATATAATATAATGCCAATTGTAGCATAAATTTGGAAAAATAGGAGCAAAATAGTGTAATGTAATTTTTTAAATATTAAATCGAATCTTTCAAAATACCCTGGAAGATTTGAAATCCGTTGAAATCCCTCAAGAATCCCTGAAATATGTTGAGATCTTCTGAAATTCCCGAAAAACTCATCAATTAATTATATTTTTTAAATTTTAATTGAGACATTTAAGAATGCCTTTAAATATTTTGATTTTCGAATTTGAAAATTCAGCAGAAAAATGAAGACGGAAATAATTTTTATAAATTAAAAATAAGATTCACAGCCATGGAGTATGTTAGAAGGAATGCAACGAGAACGATGAAAAACCACTTCATGTTTGCTGGATCCTCCAAAGAGAGTTGACACTTTTACATACTAGAAACGTCGCACTTGACCGACTCTCGTTAGCGCGAAAATTGCTCTCGAGCGGAGGGTCCAAGTACCATTTTAAATTTTTACAAAAGTGAGAATAACTGAATTACACGTGGTTAATTTGTAGCGCTCTTAATCCAAGACAAAAGTAATTACTTGCATATTTAAAAAGCATTATATTTTATTTAAAATTATTTAAAATTAAAGTAAGTTTAAATTATTTTGAATATTTACTAGTGTTAGTGTCTTGATGAAAAACAATATTAGGTGGAATAGAAAATAAAAGTGCTGTCTGAAAATTTTTATGATAAAGACAATTTATTTGTATGTTAACTGACTTTCAGGCGATTTTAATATTCCGAAAATAAATGCATGAAAAAAATTTTACTTGGATGCATTTCAATATGATCTGATATATTTTGTTCTCTTAATTATACCCTTATAACCTTTATATTGTAAAGTTATTCTTTTTTAGGAAATAAAAAAATTAACGAATAATTCGATATGCAATTTTATAGCTAAAACGAATTTTAATATAGAAAGAGAAATTTAATTTTCGAAAGCTGGAGCCATAAAATTTGAAATTATTAAATTTGGAAAGCTTTGAGTTTGAAATTGTTTAATTTGAAAATTTGATTTGCAAGTAATTTAAAATGTATACTTTTAAAAGCCCTTTATTTGCAATTGCTAAATTTCAAAAGATTTAGTTAAAGAATATTTACGAAAATTAACGTTTAAAAGTAAAATTTTTCGATCTGGAACGATTTAATTTTACATTGTTAAGTTTGAACTCATAAAAAGAGGGGAAATGATGAGAGGGGAAATACCAAAATGAAGGCAGGGATCACAGCGCAAAACGAGCTCAAAAAAGGGGAAATAGGATAATTTACTCACGAAAAAGGGGAAAGATTAAACATTTATTTTTACATGTCGAAAAGAACAAACAACCTTTTTATAAGAAAAGATATATTTTTAAATAATTTTCAATTATTTTTCAATGATTTCTGCCATTCAACTAAAATTATCAATCTTTAACTAGAGTAGTTGCATTTTCAACCAAAAAAAAAAACAAAAAAATGTACCAAAAAAGACGACTTTCAAGAAAATAAATTAATTTTTAACTGGAATAGTTGAATTTTAAACCAAAAAGATTAATTTTTTAACAGAAAAGAAGATTTTCAACAAAATAAATGACTTTTCAAGAAAG
>JAABKJ010003404.1:0-26041 GCA_011634705.1 Andricus grossulariae | reverse complement strand
GGATTGGCGGGAAATTTCAAATAGGTTGAGTTACTCCAATTGACAAAAGGCGTCCCATTTGCTTCTTGAAGTCTCTCATTTGGTCTGGAGGGATCAGGATTCTTCAGGATGGTCTCATTTTCGAAAAGTACATAAAATAAAACAGAAAAACTGGCAGAATCTATTCTTAAACTTATACTATCTTAAATAATTACCCCAAGTCTTGGAAAACCGCGCAGCTTCTGGATTGGTAGGAGTAAAATAATGAAATGATTTAAAATAGAAAAACCGAAATAGTCTGAATCTTGAAATTTAAGGAACTTGTGACTCGCAAATATTTTGCAACGTCACATCCTTATTAATTTTTGCAATGATGCTATAAGAACGACTTCATTTCAATAAAAAAATTGCATTTACAATTATTTTATCAAAAATTTTAACTCGCAGGATTTGAAGGTTTTTTAATATTTTGTTATACTATGATGAAGTGTTAAACAAATTAGTTAACGTAGAAGTTAATATGAAAAAATTAAATTAAATATTTTCAAATAAGAATTTTGGAAATTAGTTGACTTAAAATAAAATAAATTGCAACTGTATTATTTCTAATTAAAAGCGTTCAAAAATGAATAATTTAAAATCGATAACTGTTGAGTTTAAATCATTTTCAATATAAGGCGATTAAAATTAGTCAATGTTGAATTAAAAAATAAATTGAATGTTTTAAAGCCAAAGCAATTATAAAGGTTTAAATTTGGAAATTTTTCCATATTATGCAGTGAAAATCGCCGTCAATTTATTTTTGGATCTTAGAAAAAAAATTTCTAATTAATTTTAATGTTCAATTATAATTTTTCTTATGTAACAACAATTTGAACTTCTTGACTTTCAGAAGCTTTTCCTTTGTAACATTCAATTTAGTTTTTAATTTAAAATTGTCCAAATTTAATCGTTTTGTATTGAAAATGATTTACAATAAAAAGTTATCAATTTTGAATGCTTTTTATTAGAAATAATATAATTAAAATTCCTTCTGATTTCAAATGATCTAAATTTCAAAATTCTTATCTGAAAATATTTAATTATCAACGTCTTAAAATTGTCCGATCTTTTGCTGGAGATTTAAAAAAACGGCTTATTGAAAATTGAAAAATATTTTATTGGAAAATTTCAAGAATGAATAATAATTTTAAATGAAATGTTGAAAATTAAACAATTTGAAATCTAAATTTATTTAAAATGATAATAATGACTGATTAAAATATTTATCTTTCAAAATCTTTTCTATTTATGGAAATCTAATTGCTAAGAAGCAAAATTCTTTTTCGAAATTTTGAAAATTCTAACTTTTGGCTAAATTTGAAATATGGAAATTTTCATCTATAATTTGTTAATATGAACTCGTAGTTTGTCTAATTTTATAAAATGCCATAATCGTAGCAAAAATAATTAAAAAATTTGAGAGCGTTATCTCAAAATCCTGTAACTTAAAAATTTTGGTAATAAAACTAATAAAATGAGAATTAACATTTTTAATGCTCTAAATTTGTAATAATTGTTTGATTTTTATTTAAACCCAGGAAGAAGAGTTTCTTTTCCAGGTTGAAATTTGTATTGACATAATCTTTAGAGATTTATAGTCAAGAAATGAGTGTGGTATTGTTTCTATTTAATTGTGACAACGCAAAAAAATATTGTTTAGATGTTTCCTCATTTCTCAATATTATCATATCATGCTCTTATAAACAAATAACTTTTTAATGTCTTTGTCATCGTTAACTAAGTTTTTTTTCTAGTTCCTCGTTTGTCTAAAATTCTAATTCTAATCATTCTGATCAGTTCTAGTTTTATTTATTGTTTATTTATTGTTAAACCACTCTCGTGGCTTCGAATGTCAATAAAATTTATTATGGAGAATAATCTGTATCACATAATCAGGTTAATTAACATGGCTAGATATATAGGTATGTGAGAAAAAAATCGCAGTTAGTAGATTAAAAAAAGTAGTTCATTTTATTTGAAGAAAATGAAAATCGCCGTTTGCAATTTTTTCTTTGGCTTCCTGGTTCTTCAGAATTTAATTCGTGAGTAATAAATATAATTGAAAAATGAAATTTAGAACCTGGAAAAACATGTCAAATTATGAATTCTTAAGAAAAAATATAAAAATTAATTTTTGTAATTTTTGTGACCTTTTCGGAAGTATACCCGAATAATGCTAGAAAGTTGCTGTTTTTTCTGAAATTTTTCACTTTTTGTCCACCTTTCACTTAAAGTCATGAATAATGCAATTTAGTGAATATATTTGTTTTATATATTTTTCTGAAATAAAACAGAAATTTCCGAATTATATAACTTTTTTTTTAAATTAATAAGTAATCATTTTTCGGGAATATCTTTACTTATTTCACGGGATTGGAACATTAGTATCTTTCTCTGTCAAATTGAAGGTAAAAAATAATACATATTGGAAAAAATAATAATAATTTGTTAATACTAGAAACTTTTATTTTAAATCATTTTCATTTAGGACACATGAAAATCAAAATCCAACAGATAGCTTCTCTTAAATATAAGATTAATAAATTTATTTTCCCAGCTCCTGCCAATAGTTGAATATTGAGTACGAAATTTTCTTAAAAATCGGAATTTAGTTTTTCTTTCTCATGTGATAACTTAATACCCACTGGGACAAATTACTTCCACTAGGGCTTATTTAACGCAGAATATATCCAATACTACATGTAATTAATTCTGAATAAAAATGGTGAAAATCGTTATCTCAATCTATATTTTTCTTTTTTTTACAGAATCAAGTTTACAGGCGAGTCCGCCAAGAAATGAAGAAGAGATGGAATTTTTTTTATTACATAGGAAAGATGATACTAAAACTCAAATTGAAAATGAGGTTGAATTACGGGAAAATTACGTTCCAGTCCCTACACGAAAACAAAAAGAACAGTTAGATGAATATATGATATATCATAGGAAAGATGATTCTAAAACTAAACGTTCTTCTAAGGGATTTCAAATTCGGGACAATTACCTTCCAGCCCGCCCTCCTCAAATACCCTTGGGCTATGTTCCCCAACAGCCGACTTCTCCTGGTGAAAGCCCAGTAATTGCAGACGAATATTTACCTCGTCCATCTGGACCTGGACGTCAATCTGGATCTGGACGTCAATCTGGATCTGGATCTGGAAAAAACAAATCCAGGCAGATCAATTGAAGCAAATAAAAAATTTGGAATATAATATTTTCAATAAAAAGAGAATTGATAAAAAATTGTATTTGTTTTATTGTGTTAAGAAATAAATATTTAAAACTGTTTATTACTATTTTACTTGTTCCTTATTGATTTTCTACAACGTTGCTATAAAAACAAATTCATCTTGATTAAAAAAGAAGATCTAGAATTATTTTATCTAAGTTTTTAAACTACATGATCTTGAGATAAAATTTTCGAAATAAAATTTTTTTTTATATCATGATTGTGGCATCCACAAGATGATTATTAAAACAATAAAGATATGTTTTTAACAAAGCAGGGATTGAATATCCAAAATGCAATTTTAGTCAAAGGTTAAAATTTCCGTAGTTTTGAAAAAGGATTTTCTTTCTTGGAAATTATGTTTCGAAAAAGTTCAAACATTTTTGCAACGATGCTATGAAAACAATTTTATTTCAATCATAAAAGAAAATCTTCCTAGAATTATTTTATCCAAATTTTTAACATACGTTCTAAAAAAATTAGTCAAACTAAAAGTTCATATTTTCAACAAATTATAGATGGCAATATCATGTGACCTTATATTCTTATTGTAAGACACAGGCTAATGATTTTCAAAAGTTCAATAAGTTAATTGATTTCATTTTGAATTTAAAGACGCAATTTTAATGATCAGAATCCGAAAGCTTTATGGTATTCCAAGACTTGGGTGTATTCAGTTTAGTCATTTATATTAAAAAAATTGATTTTCCTTGCTATTCCTTACCCATCCTGACTCAAAGAGAGACTTCAAAAACCAATTGGGACATCTTATGTCAATTGGAGTAACTCAAACTATTTGAAATTTGCCGCCAATCTTGATGCTATATAATATCCATAGAGGTGTGCACGATTTTTAGAGCTAGTGTTGAAGGGCGCTAAGACCCTTTTACTCAATTCTCTCTTGACTAGTAATTTCTCAAGTTGAAAAGATCAAATGTGTTCAAATGAAATCAGAATACGCAAGAACTTAGCAATTATTAAACAATTAATAACAAAATGCGAATATCAACGAAAATATTAATTTAACTGTGACTGAGAGAACTAAAAAATAAGTTTCTTATCAGGTTTCAACATCATGATGAACTCGTTATACTACTGCGCAGTTGCACTATGTAAATATAATTCAAGGTTAGGCATTTGTGACTTTGAGCTATTTTTGGTGTCATCGATAGGTCTTATCGCGTGCCGTCTAGACGCCAGAAAAACCGACCCTTGGACTTGCGAACAAGAAACTGTTATTTAAATTAATAGGCGTGCATCCTGTAGAAAGTGGACTTTGAACCCTCGTCCTTGAGATGTCACTCAAGTTAATTGTCTGGTATCAGTAGGGTTAAGTCCCTTCCAAAAAGATCTTTTAAATATAGGTTGCGGAGCCCGAAAACGTCAGAATTTTGTATTTTGGTATGCTCCCTTCCAACTTCGAACTTGCAGCAACATAACCTCATTTTCGTGATTGCAATACATGCGTTTGTGTTCGGTTCTGTCGTATACACATTGGAGTGTTAATATTACTTGTGCGTGAATTCGAAACTACTGTAATTATTCCAAATTTATTAACTCTGAAGAATGTCTTATATAATCTTTATCGAACTAAGTCATTTCCGGATTCTGAATATTGGACCTGGTCGAACTGTTCTCGGCTAATCAATATAAACCTTTTCAAGTATGCCACGTCTAAGAAGAACTCCATTATATTACAATCGATAGTTATACTCGCAACTGCAACAAGATATATGTGATCCACGAACAAATATTAATTGAGGATTTATGAATAAATACAATTAATCCAGTAATCCACGTTAAATCCAGTGCTTAGTGATTCTAATTTAAAACCTGATCTATTTCCCTAGCTAATTGTTTGAATCACTTAACGACAGGTGTGGACCGGAGCGGAAAAATGCAGTTGGCTCTATGGTTGCAAAGTTAGTGATAGTCTTCTCTTGGTTTCCGTTAGCTTCTCCAGTCTCGGCACTGTCTCACACGTGGACGGCCGAGGAAAACTGCGAGTGTTTCTAATTGTGCCTCATTTGTTTATACAGCCCGAGACCCCCTCGCCGCGGAGCGACATGTGGGACGTTCGGATCACGTAGCTCGACCTTAGATTGGTTGAGTCGAGCATTACCCAGGAGTCAAAGCGAGGGCCCGTGACAGAGGACGCCGGGCGGCGTCAGGGAAACACATGACAGCTTGGGCAGCTATTTTGTAGAATTGAGAGTTCCTCTGAGCTCCAGATGCCGTTCCTTTGTTATCAGTGATTGATAATGAATTATTTATTACAAATCCTGTAGATTAAATATTAACTTGGCTAGGGTAGTTTTTTTATTAATGTTTAAATAAACAAAAGCTACATTACGTTTAGTGAAAATTAGTTGATTTGGAATATTCCAGTGTTCTTCTTCGCTCCTATGGTCTCACCCACTCCCTCGTGCGTATAGTGAGCTAGTCTACCTGCGAGCCGTCGACAGGATCGGCTCTAGCGAGGCTCGGGTAGGAGTAATTCTACCAGGTGCCTGCGACAAAAGAATAAACAACAAGCTTTGTGGGTTGTTCGCGGGTCGAAAGAGTGTGACTCGCGAGCTCGGTTTTTTCCGAAAAGTGTCGTGATAATGGCGGATAATTGGCTGACAATTTCGTAACAAGGTTCTAATCCTGGACCATTCCCTGCCAGGCCGTAATTAAATAACTTTAGGGAAAACCTCGTTTCAATATGCGGTCGTCCAATGAAGAGAGAACGCAGTCGAATCGGCACTGCAAAATATCGAGATGCACCGTCAAGACCACTGCATTTCCAAAGTTGGAACTTTCTGGTGCACTACTTTTAGCAAAGATCTACAAAACAGTGAGGGATACATTAAGGACAAATATTGAACTAAGTAAATTTTGGTCTCACCCTACGATTGTCCTAAATTCGATCAACTGTTCCCTTGACCCCTTGAATATATTTGCAGCGAACAGGATGGTGTAAATATAGGAAATCACAAATGCGGCTGATTGAAGATACGTAAATACAAAACAAAATCCTGCAGACTTTTGCTTCTCGAAGACCACCTGAGGATTTTCAGAATAATGAAATGTAGAGAAACAGACATATCTGACTCAATCAAGTCCGTGACAAGCCTACACCATGCACATCTCCATAAGAAAAAGCTCCACATGGCACGTTCCATCTTCACACTCGTTTGAGATTCATCTGAGTATCCATACCCGGCAAATAAAGACCTCACAGGACAAGTCCCCGCAGTGGGCTTATGTCACCTTGTGCACCATTTCTCAAAGTATATATTGGGTTCAGGCTATATTTAGCAAGTCTTCCTAGGATAATACTCCTCTAGTATCAGCCTATCAAAATTGGGCAGGTCTTCCTGTAGGGTTCCAATTTAAAGCATCACTCAATAAAGTGAAAAACGATAAATAGCAGCCTGAAAAAATCGGGCATATCTTCCAACAGGGTGGAAATTTTGGGCATCACTTCTCACAGTGAAAAACGATAAGTAGCAGGCTGGAAAAATTGGTCCGTTTTTCGCACAGGGTGGCAAGTTCAGGCATCACACACAACAGTGAAAAACGATAAGTGACAGCCTGGCAACATCATAAACTTCGTCCCACAGGGTAGAAATGTTCGCCATCACTCCCCAATGTAAACAGCGATAAGTAGTAGCCCGGAAAAATTGGTGAGGTAACCCTACAGGGTGGAAGATTCGGGTATCACTCTCTACAGTGCAAAACTACAATGATCAGCCAGGCAAAACTAGGCAGGTCTTCCCACAGGGTAGCAGATTCTGTCATCACTAGTAAAAGCGCAAAACGATAATAAGCAGCCTGGCATCATCGAGCATGTCTTCTCACTGGGCCCTATGATGCCAGGCTGCTAATTATAATTTTTCACTGTAGGTACTGATGCTTAAAATGGCCGCCCTGTCGGAAAACCTGCCCGATTTTGGCAGGTCTCTTATTATCGTTTTTTACTGTGGGGAGTGATGTTATCATCTGGTATCTTGTGGAAATATTTGCTCGACATTGCCAGGCTGCTAATGATTGGTTTTCACTGTGAGGAGTCATGCCCAAAATATCCACCCTGTGGAAAGATCCACCCGATTTTTTCTGCTCATCGTTTTTAATTAACTTAACTATTAATGCCTGAACGTGGCATTTTGAAAGTCCACAGTGCCCTTAACTATTAGTTTTTGACTGTTGGGAGTGATTTTTAACATTTCCCTACCATCACAAGACCTGCCCAGTTTTTCCAGGCTGCTACTTATCGTTTGTAACTGTGGCGAGTGATGCACGAATCTGCCATCCTGTGGAAAGTCCTGATCAACATTACTAGGCTGCTTATTATCGCTTTTCACTGGAAAGGAGTGATACTTAAATATGCCAAATAGCTTTTTACTGTGAGGATTGGTGTCCGAAATTGCTAACAAATGGGAAGACCTGCTTAATTTTGCAACGCTGTTCCTTATCGTTTTTGAATATGGGAGTGATGCCCAAATAGCCATCTCATGAAAAGAACGGCTTGATTTTCCGAAATTCTTGAATAGTTTATAATATTACCAAATTTGAAAATTTCCGAATAATAAAATTCCTGACAGAAAATTGCCGAATTGAAAAATATTCGACACCATAAAATTTCCTTTTGTTCTATTGATAATCTTCTTGTCGATTTTTTTCGATATAGGTCATTGAATTTCGTTGCTTTTCCTGGGGATTATTTTTAACACAAATGAAGGCAGATAAATTAGATCAAACAAATGCTTCTGCTTTTTTCTCACTATTTGCAAGTTTTTAAAATAAAGCCTTATTGTTATTTGAACATAATAAAAAATGTTTTACAATGACACTGTTTTATTAAATTCCTTCTTGGTTATTTCCCATTTCTAGAATTTTGTTTAATTTTTTTTGCAAGGAGCAACAGCATTTTTAATGCAAGAATTTGTATTTACATACAGTTAAGAGATTTACAGTATAAAATGAGTGACCTAGAATTTTGTTATCTAATTGTGACAACGCAAAAAAAAAATCATTTCAGATGTAGCCTTATTTCTTAACCTCATAATTAAATATGCTTTTAAACTCAAATAACTTTTTAATGTATCCATTATAGCAGACTAATTACAATTGTAAAGACAGATGATTAGTAATAAAAAAAGTATTGCATAATTCCAGGAATTAAAAAGTCATTTGTTCAATCGATAAATTCAAAATCCAGAAAGTAAATAAATTGAAAACAATAGAATTAAAACTTGATAAAGACCAAACAAAAGTTATTTTTAGATTCCTTCGGTCAAAAATATGGAAATATATGGGCATTATTAAAGATAAATTTGGTCCTTTCTCTTCTGGGAATTTTATTCAATGTCTTAATCGGCTTTTCAATCTCATGTCTTGAAATGTAAATCAAATTTCTGATGAAGAATAATCCAGAATACATAATGAGGTTAATAAGCATGGCTATATATATATAGGTTAGCGATTTAAAAAAAATTCGCAGTTAGTCAGGAGATTTAAAAAAACAGTTAATTTCAATTGAAGAAAATGAAGACCGCCGTTTGCTGTTTTTTCTTTACTTTCTTGGTTCTTATTATTTTAATTCGTAAGTAATAAATATAACTAAAAAATTGAATTTAGAATCTAAAAAAAACATTTTAAATTATGAATTCATAATTAAATTAAGTTGAATAATTGATTTCATCATTTCAATAAACCTAACTCATTCAATTATTGCACCCAATATAAATATAAATATATATATAATATATTATGCCTGCAAAAATTTGTTTAGAAAATTTTATTTCAAACATTTTTGCATTGCAAATTTTTCAATTTTTTGTTTGAAAATGTTGCTAAGACTTTAATAAGACTTAATCAATTTCTTAATAGGCTATAGATCCATTTCTTGTGGGCGCTTATTAACATAAATTGTTTAAACAATTAGAAAATATTTTTATCTACATTACGGGCGTCGTGATCACGATTCAAAGTCAAGGCTAATTTTGAATAGGTCACTCGGTTAGTGGTCTAATACTATCCATTCGTATATCCGGTTCTATATATAATTAATTTTGAATAAAAATTGTGAAAATTGTTATATCAATTTATATTTTTCTCTTCTTCTACAGAATCAAGTTCACAGTCAAGTCCACCAGAAGAAGAACCGTTGCATGAATGGCTAAAAGTAGATAGGAAAGATTCCTCTAGAAGAAGACGTGATTCGCAATTCGTGATACTGGAAAATTACTTTGATGCCCCTCGTTCACCAACACGTAAAGCCGTTCCTCGCGAAGAGCTTGTTTCGGCTAAAGGCGTAAAAATTATGGAAAATTATTTACCCCTTGAAAATCCACCAAGAAATGAGCCCCTCCCCCCACAAGTGGGATCAGGACCTAAATCTGCATTTGGACCCAAATCTGAATCTGGATCTAAATCTGCATCTGGCTCTAGACCCGGAACATCCAAGATTCAGTAGATCAATTGGAGTAAATAAAAAATTTGAAATATAATATTCTAAATAAAAAGAAAATTGATTGAAAATTGAATTTTCTTTATTTTCATGCCAATCCTTTCCTTTGTTATAATATGATGTCCTAAAAAAACAAAATAAAACTAAAAATTTCTATTTCTATTGCGAAAAATAGAAAGCGTTTTGAGAAATGAATATTTTAGACAGTTTAAGACATTTTATTGTAATTTGTTATTTATCATGAAACGACAGACTTCTCAAGCTCTGAAACTCTAAATGCGAATTTTAATTAAATGAACAGTTTCGGTTCGATATACTTACTGTCATCCAAATATGTGGCAATTGGTGGACATCTGTAGATTATCAAGAGCGTCAAAGTTGAAACTTTGCAGTCCACTACTTTTAGCAAAACTCTACAAAATAGTGAAGGATAAATTACGTACAAAAATTAACCAAACTAACTTCTTGTCTGGCTCTACTATTTTTCTGAATTAGATAAACTCACCAGCTCACACTTTGAATATATTTGAAGCAGAGTGATGCAAAAAAATGCTGCTGATTGGAGATACGTAAATACGAAGGAAAATCCTGCAGACTTTATTTTTAGAGAAAAATTTTCTGAGGATTTCCTGAATATGAAATGTAGAGAAGCAGACGTATCTGACTCCAGGCAGGTTTCCCTAGGACAAAGCTTCACATGGTACGTTCCACCAGGATATCACCTACCACAACCAACTCGTCGTAGCCAGCGTGTCTTCACACTCGTTTGAGGTTTGTCTAGGCATCCATTACCAGCAAATAACTCACTTTCCACAGTGAAAAATGATAAGTAGCAGCCTAGCAAAATTGGGGAAGTCTTCCTGAAGGGTGCTAATTTTGGGTTGCAGATTCGGCCATCACTCTCCACAGCGGAAAATTATGATCAGCAGCTAGGCAACATCTCGCAGGTCTTCCCCGCAGGGTGGCTATTTTGGAAATCACATCCCATAGTGAGAAACGATAAGTTGCAGCCTGGCAAAATTAAGCAGGTCATCCCACAGGACGGCCGATTGTTCATACTCCTCATACTCCTCACAGTAAGAAACAATAAATAGCAGCATGGCAACATCGAGCAGGTCTCCTCAAAATGTGGCAATTTTATGCATCACTGCCCACAGTAAAAAACGATGAGTAGTAGTACTGCCTCATTTTGCCAGGCTGTTACTCATTGTTTATCACCTAAGGAGTGATGCCTCAATGTATCAGCCTGTGGGAAGTTCTGATTGATTTTGAGAGGCTTCTACCTCTTGGTTTTTACTGTGAAGAGTGATGCCCGCAATTGTCACCATGTGGGAAGATTCTGCCCAATTTTTCCAGGGTGACACTTGCCGTTTGTCACTGTACGGGTACTTAACGTTTTTGTCTGTTGGAAGTGATTTAAAAAATTTCCATACCATGGCAAGAACTGCGCCGTTTTATCAAGCGGCTACTTATCATTTCTAACTGTGAAGAATATGCCTGAATCTGCCATCCTGTGGAAAGTCTTGCTCAACATTTCTAGGCTGCTTGTTATTGTTTTTCACTGAAGGTGAGTGATACCTAAATATGCAACATAGTGAGAAGTCATGCCTGATTTCGACAGGCTGCTACTAATTGTTCTTCACTGTGAGGAGTGATGCATAAAATTACCGTTATGCGGGAAGTAATGTCCGATTTCGCCAGACAGCTACTTATAGTTTATGACCGTGAGTAATGATGCCCAAAATTGCTAACCTATGAGAGAACCTGCTTGATTTTGCAACGCTTCTCCTTATCGTTTTTCACAATGAGGGAATGATATCCAAAAGTGTTACCCTGTAGGAAGACCTCCTTGATGTTGCTAAACTGCTACATATCGTTTTTCACTGGGGGCAGTGATGCACAAGATTGCTGCTGCACTATGGGAAGAACTGCCCGATGTTGCCAGGCGGCTCATTATCGTTTTTCATTGCAAGGTGTGATGCCCGAAATTTCCAACCTGTGGAAAGATCTGCCCGATTTTGCGACTGTGTTGTTTTTGACTGTGAAGAGAGATGCCTGCAATTTCCACCCTCTTGGAAAACCCGCTCGACTTTCACAAGCGGCTTATTATCGTTTTTTGTTGCAGAGAAGTATTTTTTAATTGTTCTACTGTGGGAAGAGATTCCTAATTTTTCCGGGCTGATAATTATCGTTTTTTCACTGTGGGGAGTGGTTTTCGAATCTGCCATACTGAGGGAAGACTTGCGCGATATTGCCTGTCTGCTAATACTCGTTTTTCACTGTCGGAACAGATGCCCGAATGTCCACTCTGTGGCAAGATCTGCCTGGTTTTGCCAGGCTGACTCTCAACGACTTAAAATAGAAATTTCTTCAAACAATTAGGTTTGTTAAAATGGATTAATTATGACATCGTTCTTTATAATATCCGTTTGGAATACATTTATCATTTTGTGGATCTAAACAATTTTTTGTCTGATATGCATGAAAATTTAAAAAAAAATTGATCAGCCTAGCCCACATACTTTCATATTTTTGATCAATTGTTAACCCATTGTTAATCAAACAAAAGGCTCGTTTTTTCCTGAAATTACAAAATACATTTTCTATTACTAATCGTCTATGTTTACAACTATAGTTAGGCAATCATGATAGAGACATTGAAGAGGTATTTGAGTTTAAAATCATGTTGAATGATAAGATCAAGAAATGAGGCTACATCTGAAATCAATTTATTTGCGTGTTCGCAATAATTTATCAAAAAGTTTATATAAAGGATGCGATTAAATTATTCAACATTGGTCACATCAGTCATGCGGAATAAGAAATTGTAACATATTTTTGTTGAGACAAATAATTGAAAAATTGAAAATATTTCAAAAAACTTAAAACATTGTCCAATTATAATGTTCAAAATCAAAATTCCCGATATTAGAACATTTTTCAATTCAAACAATTAAAAAAATTGTTTTTAATCAGTATTATTTATTTGCACAAAATACAGTTAAAGAATCTTTTGGTGAACAAATTTCTTTCAATGCTTAATTTTTGCAGATTATTGTTTGAATATTTCATTATTGTTCACGTAATAAATAAGTATTATTTATGAGAAAACATTTTTTTAATTATTTGAATTTGGAAATTTTATAATTCGGGAATTTCCTAGTTTCAGGAATTTCAGTACGGAAACAGAATTATGACCGGAATATATCTCAAAACCTTAACATCCTCTAACTGCATGATTTATACAAACTTTTTGATAAATTATAAATACTCTGCGTTTTGGTGGCTCACTCAAATTTTTAATTTTGAATGCTCCAAATTAGAAATAATTATTTAATTTTTTTAGTCAAATACGAGAGTACTTTTTGAAGCTGAAATTTGTATTTATATAAACTTCAGAGATTAGTAGTAAAAAATGAGTGACGTGATATTCTGTTATCTAATTGCGGCAACGCAAAAAAAAATTATTTCAGATGTTGCCTCATTTTTCACTCTTATCATTGAATATGCTTTTAAACTCAAATAACTTTTAATCATCGGAGACTAATTACAATTGTAAACACAGGTGAAATTTATGATGAAGAATTATCTAGATTACACAATTAGATTACTCAACATGGCTATATATTTATAGGTGAACGACTTAAAAAAAGTTCGTAGTTAGTCAGGAGATTTAAAAAAACAGTTAATTTCAATTGAAGAAAATGAAGACCGCCGTTAAGAGTTTTTTCTTTACTTTCTTGGTTCTTATTAATTTAATTCGTAAGTAATAAGTGTAATTAAAAAATTGAATTTAGAATCTGAAATTTTTTTTCTCAATTTTTCAATTATTTAACGCAGAATTTAAAAAGCTTTCCAACAGTTGAAAAAAATATTATCTATATTACGGGCGGCGTTATCACGATTCAAAGTCAAGGCTAATTTTTAATATGTCACTCGGTTAGTGGTCTGATACTATTCATTGGTATATCCGATACTATATATAATTAATTCTGAATAAAAATTGTGAAAATTGTTATATCAATTTAAATTTGTCTTTTCTTGTACAGAATTGAGTTCACAGTCAAGTCCACCAGAAAAAGAGCCGCTTCATGAATGGCTAAAAATAGATAGGATAGATAGCTCTAAAACAAGATGTGATTCGCCATTGGTGATACAGGAAAATTACTTTGATGCCCCTCGTTCACCAACACGTCAAGCTGTTCCTCGCCAAGATCTTGTTTCTGGTAAAGGCGTAAAAATTATAGAAGAATATTTACCCCTTGAAGTTTCACCAAAAAATCAGCCTCTCCCCTCACCATTTAGATCTATATCTCGACCTGGATTTAAATCTCCGTCCGGACCTAAATCTCCATTTGGATCTAAATCTGCATCTGGCTCTGGACGCGGAACATCCAAAACTCAGTAGATCATTTGAAGTAAATACAAAATTTGGAATATAATATTCTGAATAAAATGAGAATTGGTTGAAAATAAATTTGTTTTATTTTCATGCCAATCCTTTCTTTTGTTATACTATGTCAACAAAACTAGAAATTCCAATTTGAAAGGCTGCTACATAACGTTTGTCACTATAGGGATCGATGCCTAAAGTTTCCACCCTATCGGCAGACTTACCCGATATTGACGGGAAGCAAATCATCGTTTTTACTGTAGGAAGTGATTCCTAGATCTGTTACCCTGTGGAAAGACCTTTTCGATGTTGCCAGGCTGCAGCCTATTCTTTTTCACTGTGAAGAGTGATACCTAAAATTGCTACCATATGGGAAAACCTGCCTGATTTTTTCAGGTAGCTACTTATCATTTTTAGCTGAGAAAAGTAATTTTCAAAATTGACATGCTGTGGAAAGAGGCTACTCATCGTTTATGACTATGGGTATTGATGTCCGAAATTGCCACCTTGTGGAAAGACCTAATGTTGCCAGGATGCTGATTATAATTTATCACTGTGCGTAGTGATCCCAAATCTGTTAACCTATAGGAAGACCTCTTCCATGTTGCCAAGCTGCTACATATCGTTATTTACTGTGGGGTGTGATGCCCAAAATTGTCGCGCTGTGGAAGGATCCGCCAATTCGGCTAAGCTTCTACTTATCGTATTTTACTGTAGGGAGTGCATACCCAAATATGCCACATGCTAAGAAAACATAGCAAATTTTTAAATGCTGATACTTACAGTTTTTTTAATGGGGAGTAATGCCAATAATTGCCACCCTGTGAAAAGACCTTCCCGATGTTGTCATGCTGCTACTTATCGTTTTTGACACTAGGGAATAATCCCCAAAATTGTCAACCTGTGGGAAAGCCTGCTTGATATTACCACGTTGCTACTAATGGGTTTTCACTATGGGCAATGATGCCCGAATGTGCCGCCCTGTGAGAAGATCTGCCCGATGTTGGCAGGCTGCTTATCGTTTGTCACTGTAGCGAGTGATGACTGAATCTGCCACCCAGTGAAAAAATGTGACCGATTTCGCCAAGCTTCTTTTTATAATTTTTGACTATGTGTTATAATTCCCAAAATTGTTGCCTTGTAAAAAGAACCGCCTCATTTTGCGAGTAAGATAATTATTATTTTATTCTGTGTGGAGTGAAGTGGACTAAATCTGCTATTCTGTGGAAAGACCTGTCCGATTTTTCCAGTCTGCTGTTCATTGTTTATGACTGTGGGTAGTGATGGTTGTATTTGCTAACCTGTGGAAAAACCTGCGCAATTTTGCCAGGCTGCTAGTCGTTTTGCGCTGTGGGAAATGATGTTCCAAACTTTGACCTTGTATGAAGACCAGTCAGATGTTTCCAGAAAGCAAGCTTATATTTTTCACTCTGGGATGTGATCCCAAATTTGTGACCCTGTAAGAAGAACTTCTTATTTTTGCTAGGCTACCAATGAGCGTACTGGATTGTGCTGTGTGATGTCCAAAATTACTATCCTGTGAAAAGACCCGCTCAAGTTTGCCAAGCTGCTGCATTTCGTTTTTTACTGCAGGGAGTAATGGCCGAGTCTGCCATACAGTGGGAAGACATGGCCAATTTGTACAGATTGCTAATTGCTACCTATAGAGCTTCTTATTGTTTTTGATCGTGGCGAGTGATGCCTGAAATTGCAATCATATGGAAAAACCTACCCGATGTAAAAAATATAAAAAATCCTTCGAGAAGGCTTTCAATGGCATCCCCATCACTAAAATCTGATAAACTAGCAATATAATAAATATTTTATAATATAATAGTTAAAAGTTTGTTTTGTTTCAAGATTCTGTTCAGACTTAAATTAACATCTTAATAGGCTACGAAACCCATCCTTGTAAGCGCTCGGTGCCTATTTTGATTAACTTTTTGTTTTCCTTCCTCATTGTGAAATCAAGAAATCTGTCCACAGTTCGAGGAGAGTTTTAAAATTTAGCGAACTTTTCTTCTATTAAATTGAATAACAAGGTGAAAAGTTACTCAAATTCTAAAATATAATCATTCTGAAGGTTCTATATGTACAATAAGAGTGGCAAATATTTGAGAAATTTTGAAATCTGAGCTCAAGAATCTTCCTGCTTCTACTGGTGGTATATATAACAGCCATTTTTCAATTCGGTGTTTACACGTTATAAAAAAAATCTGCTTCTGCTTTTTCAACATTTTTCCTATTTAGCAAGAATGAATATTATTGCTGATATTCTGATTTTTTTATTCATTGGTGTTCTTTATTTTCAACGTAAGTTTCATTTAATACTATAATTATTATCTATGAAAAATATAACACGTATGTTGTCAAACATATTTTGAATTTCTCAAATGCTGTTAGTTCCAATTGTTTATTCATGGAGTTTCCTATCATCTAAATTACTTTTGAATTCTGAAAGTATCAACATTAAATTCAGCACTTTTGACCTACAAAGTTAAGCAGAACATTTTTCAATTCGATGCGTATAAATCAGAAATTACAACTCCATCAAACACAAATAAAACGCCATTAAAGCACACTTGATAGGTATTTCTATTTAAAAAAAATCGGAAACAGTCGAGTAAATATATAATTGAAACACACATAATAAAATTTTGGATGAAAAAACATACTTATTTCAAGATATGCAAATGTTTTCATTTTAATAACGTAGTTCCTTGGTCCCAACAAATATTCATTCGAATTATAGAATTCCAGGTTGTTCGTTCAAACCATTCACATTTTAATGAAATGTATTATTATTTGATTTTTTAAAATATCTTTCAAATCGAATCATCCTAAATATGGACCAACCTAATACATATTTAATATTCTTGAAATATGTTTTTGAACATTATTAGAAGTTTAAGTTATTATTGCGTACAAACTTTTTGTAAATGTAAATTTTTTCTTTTAAAATCAGGTGCAGGTTGTTCTCCAGATGGTCTGCTTCCAAATCGCATTTCTGCAAACATGTGGAGTGGCTCTCATTAAGATTGTACGATTGTGGATGGAAGTTATTTCAAACATTTCCCGCTGATGCCCCACTGGATGCACTATATAATGAATCTCTCTGAAGATATTGATGTACATATATATATATTATTGGAAAGCGGCGATCATTTTGAAGGAATTCTGGATCTCAGTATTGCAGACAGAAGTTTTAGGCCTTACCGTCCACGGCATGCTGAATCACATATAGTAAATAATGAAAATGACTAATATTTTCCACCTTTTCTTATCGAGATTTCTAACTAATAGCATCATCCTGTCCTTACTTTTTTATGTGGCTGAGAAGTACCGGCACCTTTCTGGACTATCAAAGTGTACTGTTAGTCCGATGGAGAAACAAGACACCCTGATAGTCCAGAAAGGTGCCGGTACTTTTCAGCCACATAAAACAGTAAGGACTGAATGATGCTATTAGCTAGAAATCTCGATATATTTGGAATACTTCGTGCATATCACAAGATATTCTAAGCATATCCGGATGATGTCCCGAATTCATATAAGCAATTGATATCCCCAAAATATCCTAATTCTAGAATTTTGTATGTTTCTAGAAAAATTTAGGTATATATGCGGCAAATTATGTATCGGCAATCATATGAATGAATGAATTCACCATATAGCACATATTTTTTATTTCTCCCCAGGTAAAATATAACTGATTTTTCATTATTGATTATTTAAATAATAGTTACTCATTTCTAATTAAAGGCGTTTAAAATCAAGAGATAGTGTACATGATTTTGAATTGAAAACTAAGTTTCATTATAAAAAACCGTTCTTTTTCAAATGTTTTGCATTGTCATAGCTTCCTTACTCAATAAAATTTCTCAATATTATAGGTAAATCGATTTGCATCGAATCAAGGAATCTTTTCCGTTATTGCATCAATTTTGAATTATGTTAATGAAAAAAATTTGAGTAGAAAAAAACCGTTTTTTTTTTAAATGGTATGCATTACCATAGCTTCCTGACTGTTCAATAACATGTATCAATATTATAAGTCAATCGATTCGTCTCGTATCAACACGTCTTTCTTATGCTCACATCAAATTTACATTACGAGCATGAGAAAATTTTTACGATAAAAATCAATTTTTAATATAATATAAATGACCATAACTTCCTCACTCTTTAATAAAATGTATTAATATTATAGGTCAATCAATTAGTCTCGAACCGAGCAATCTTTCATATTTTTGCATCAAATTTGAATGATGTTAATGAAAAAAGTTTTCCCATAAAAACAGATTTTTTAAATATTGAGTGCTAAAAAAAATGCCGGAAAATTGCTTAGAACATTATATTAAACATTTTTAAATTTAGGAAGGTTTCATTAAATGTATTTAAAATTTTTGGAAAATGCTATCATCACAAAACTTTCTCTATGAGGAAGCAAACAAAGTTTTTTGTGAACTTCCCTAATCTGGAAATATCTCAAAGCCTTATTATTTGCTAATATTATGCTCTATATATATTTGGTCATAAATTATAAAATACTCTGATCCGTATTGTTTTGCTAAAATTTTTAATTTTCAATGCTCTAAATTTGTAACGATAGTCTAATTTCTTTTTAAATCATAAAAAAAAGTGTTTTTGAAGTTTTAAATGTGTATTGACATAATATTTGGAGAATAATATTATAAAATAAGTAACGTGGTATTTTTTTTATCTAACTACGACAATGCAAAAAAAACAGCTTTCGGATGTTTCATCATTTCTCAATCTTATCATTGAATATGCTTTTAACCCAAATAACTTTTTATTGTCTATCATCGCAGACTTATTACAATTGTAAGCACAGATGATTCGTAATAAAAAATTATTTCATAATCCCAGGAATGAAAAAATCATTTTTTTAAATAATAGCTTCAAAATTCATACAGCAAATAAATTAAAAATATTAGAATTACAACTCGATGAAGACCAAAAACAAATTTATTTTGAGACTAATTTGGTCAAAAATATGAAATTATCTGGGAATGATTGAAAATACATTTTTTTAAATATCTGTTTTGAATGAGGAAAACCTAAATAGTCTTCATGTAGTTTACATTCTCATACTTTTACGAAAATATCATAAATGACTTGAAACCATTGAAAACAGAATTTCAAGACTTGTTTTTTATTTGGTTCTTTGTTTGCCTAAAATTCTCATTTTAATCATTCTGATCAGTTCTGTTTGTTTTATTTATTGTTTTTATCTTTTTCTCGCTCTCGGGTCTCTAAATGCATATCAAATTTATGATGGAGAATATTCTAGAACACATAATTAGGTTAATTAACATGGGTATATATAGGTAAGTAAATTAAAAACAAAATCGCAGTTAGTCAGGAGATTTAAAAAAAGCAGTTTATTTTGATCGAAGAAAATGAAGACCGCCGTTTGCAGTTTCTTCTTTACCCTCTTGGTTGTTCTTAATCTTATTCGTAAGTAACAAATATAATTGAAAAATTGGATTTAGAATCTGAAAAAAACATGAAATTTTTTACTTTACTTTGGCTTTTTAGTTATAATATATTTTTAGTAATGAAACGCACGATACTGGGATTTTATAATGCAATAATTTTCAAGTTCAGACATTTTATGATTCAGCAATTTTTTGCCTGGAATCTCATTATTCAAGAATTTTTTAATTCGGAAATTTTACAGTGTCGGGAATTTTATTTTTCGGGATTTTTCAGTCATCTCAAATATTCTTATAATTTTCTATGTGGATCAGTTTGAATGTAAATTTTCCCTGGATCAGTTGCTGAAAGCCTTTTTGTTTAAATTAACATTATTATTAATATTTATTACTCGTTCCTAAATAAAATGTCAAAGAAAAGTTAAAATTTGAGAAAAGACGCAACTTTCTAGCATTATTCAAAGAGGATATTGAAGGTAATAGTAAATTTTTTGAACAATCATGATTATCAACTTGAATTAATAATTACCTCATTCAAATTGAAAAGTGGACAAAAAGTGATAACATAATATCCACTAGGCCAAATTACTTTAACTAGGGCTTATTCAACGCAAATTTTAATAAGCTTTTTAACTTGAAAAATTTATTTTTTTATCTATATTCTGGTCAGCGTTATCACGATTGCAAGTCAAGGCTGATTTTAAATATGTCACCCACTTAGTGGTTCGATACTATCTATTGGTATATCTGATACTATATGTAATTAATTCTGAATCAAAGTAGTGAATTTTTTTTTCTTTTTACAGAATTAAGTTCACAGTCAAATCCACCAAATCAGGAATCTTTGAATAAATATGAAGCAGTAGATAGGCCTCGATATATGGCATATCCCACTGAAACTAGACTTGAAGAGAAATTGGAAATAAAAGAAAATTACGTTAACAATCCTCGTGTACCAAAACATAATTACATTCCTCGCCAACCGAATGTTTTTAGTCATAGTGAAAGCCCAGAAATTATGGAAAATTATTTAGACCATGAACTTCCACAAATAAATAAGCCTCTCCGCATACCATTTGGATCTGGATCTAAATCTGCATCTGGATCTAAATTTACAGCAGGATTTAAACCTGCATCAGGATCTAAATCTGCATCAGGATCTAAACCTGAATATGAATTTGGAAGCGGACCATCCAAACCTGAGTGAATCAATTGAAGTAAATGAAAAATTTGGAATGTGATATTCTAAATAAAAAGAGGATTGATTGAAAGTTGCATTTGTTTTAATTTGTGACAATCCTTTCTTTTGTTATATTGCGACGTCCTTAAAAAGTAAATAAAACCAGAAATTCGAATTTGTAACAAATTTCAGAATTTCTATAATATAACGTCAATTTCACTATCGTTACAACCTTTGGTTCTGAGTCTGAGATTCTGAGTTAAATTTATTCTTTATTTACCGCGGGCGTCAGGCCCATATAGATAATTCACAAATGTGACCAAAACTAAGTTCGAAAATAATTTCAAAGAAAATCAAATCGAAATTTTAAATTAGTGAACCGGGAATGAAATAGTTCTCTAGCTCAGCCCTAACTCTGAAAAATGGTAGAAGGACTTGTTCTTATAAACCGGAATAAGAAATCAATTGATTTAATATTAAAGAAAAAATGATTTAACGATTCTAGGATTACACAATATTTTATTAATTCGGACAAAAAAATTTTCAGTTAAGATGTTATTATTAGAAAAATAATTGAAGGGAAGAAACAATTGATTCAAGGGGAAGATAAATTTGATATAAAATGGAGGAATTGACTAGTTTTCTAAAACAAAATACGATCTTTCATCTGGTTTTCTCAATTTGGAGTTACCATATTAAAGAAAGTAAAACTCACAAAACAAAGCAACGGGGTCCACACAAAATCTGAGTGAAAAACTTCCTTATTGACACTTGAAAAGTAACCTAATAAAAATACACTTGAAAGCACTAGAAAATGATCTAAATCGAAAAAACAGTAATGTTGCTCCGAAAGCTGCTTGACGAAAAATGACGGGGTTTCCATGCACTTCCTTGTTTGGAAACCAGCTTGATCCTAATTGGTTGAAATGGAGCGTTCTGATTGGTGTCACCAGGGAGCAGTGCTCCCAATTCGGCTCCCCAACCATTATGCGCATGCATCGCATCAACACTCTCATTAACTGGATACGTCGCGCTTTCTTAAAGTTATTAAATGTGTAAATCAATTTTTTATAATGAATCATCATTGTAGACCTAATTTTATTAGTTTTCAGATTACAAAATAGTCTTTTAAAGTGGAAGATAATATTATTTGTACTTGATAATAATAATATTTTGTACAAAATTGATTTGCATATTTAGTCATTTCAAATAAGCGCGCGATCGGCATCCAATGAGGCTGCTGGTGCGACGCATGCGCAGTGCGGTTGGGAGCCAAATTGGGAGCACTGCTAGGGAATGTTGAAACAGCAGAAAAGAGCTCTCAGCGATGTGACTAGAAGCAGATTTAGGGATGCTGTGTCCAAAGAAAATATTCTCCTCTGAATTTGATTATTATAATCAATCAATTTCGTCCATAACATGTTGAATTATTGTCCAAGACATCCTCTCCGAATTATCTGAATAACTAAGCCCGCTACTAGGACTTTATAGAACCATCCAATTTGGAGTCCCTAGTACCGAGAATGTTGACATTGATGATTCGGGCCTGATCTAAAGAGGTCCCACTCGCATTGCCGGGGATCGACAATGAACCTTCCCAAAATGTGAACTTTTGAATTCCACTCCAAGGTACATAAGTTGAAGGGGGAGTCGAAAATAATCAGCAGTAATAATCCCAACAGCATTCCAAAAATATTCAATAGGTTTGGAGGTACGACTAGAAGGATAGGAACAGATTGGCACACAGCAGAGAGTATTAAAGAGTGGAAGGTGACCGTACACTGGACACTAGCGCACTCTGCCGCTTCGGAAAAAAGCTCGGGTATTCCAACGGGAAGTTTACTTTCTACACTGCACGAAGAGACAATGGCATGATCCATGGGTAATGGCGTCTGGTCGTTGGTGAAGAGATCTTGACTGCTGCTTTGTGTTTCTTTGGTGATATTTCGAGCATTCATTTCGTGTGTTGTGATTTTGAACATTGCATTAAGACAACATTTCTGGTAGAAAATTAATTAAGTGTTCTTCGGCGTGAGATCGTGGGCTTTTATGAAAATAAGGGCACTATATGCTCCGTTCGGCGTCACTTAGTGATCTCGAACAAAAGGCGTCGTGTTCCTTGCCCCTCATCAAATTGCATAATTATCAAAAGGAATGAATGCTCGAGGCTCCGGCAGAATAAAACAGTGAATTATGGTGTAAAATTCGAAAGGATTTTATACTTTGTATTTTTCGCATGTAAGACCTAGATTATATAATATGTTTCGTCTGATTCACGCGGACTTCTTCCAATCAGTCACACCCGATACATCGATTTTTGTTTGTTTTGTTCCTTCTCTGAGACTGTAGGAGCGCTGAAACTCGTGTACCGAAAAATACATAGCACCTTCTACTCTCTTTAATACTTTCCGGACACACAGTAGTAGGTTGGGCGGGAAAATTCAAAGGATTTGAGTTACTCCAATTGACAAAAGGCGTCCCAAATGCTTCTTGAAGTTTCTCGTTAGGTCAGGATGGATGAGGATTCTTCAGGATATTCGAATTAGTCGAAAAATACATAAATATAAAGAATAAAAAGTCAAAATCAATTCTTAATTATAAAGAATCTAAATTAAATAAGCACATGTCTTGGAAAACCGTGCAGCTGGCGGATTCTGATCAGTAAGGATAAACCTTTAAATTAAAATCTATTAAATCAAATATTAATGAGTTATTGAACTGCTGATAATTTATTGCTCGTGACTTGCAATAAAATTGCAACGTCACAATAATTTAAGAAAAGAATTTTGTTTCTTAGAAGTTGTATTTCGAACAATCGAAAACGTTTTGAGAGATAGATCTTAATATTTTTTTACACTCCCCTTATTAATTTTTGCAACGATGCTATACAAAGATTTTCATTTTATTGAAAAAGAGGATCTAGGATTATTTTATCTAAATTTTTAACCTAATGGAATTTGAGATCAAATGTTTTTATTTTTTAATAATTTTTGCTAGGAGCACGTGGTCCTGAAAAAATATTTCAAACTAGAAGTTCATATTTTTAACAAATCACATATGGAAATTTTCAAAATTCTAATTCAGGTTCAAAAGCTTCAAAATTTTAGTTCAAAATCTTTAAAAATCTATAATTTGTTTGAAATATTTCCAAAGTTTAAATAATTTTTGAATATTTTCGAGATTTCTGAAACAAGGAAATATCTTTTGAAATAATTCAAAGTTTTCCTGACATTTTTTAAAATCCTGCCTTAAAATCTACCAGGTTCTTTTCCAACATATTTTTATATATTTCGGAACTGAAATTTTTTTAAAATTATAGTGTGGTAGCAGAATGTTAAGAAAATAATTATTTTCCAATATTAAAAAAAAAAATACAAATAAAATTTTCTCTTTTATCAATAATCTTTGGAAAAATATCCACTAAAAACATTAAAGGGCTTCTAATTGGGCTTTGTTTAAAAACTTTAAACTAATAAAAATTAGTTCATGAATTATTTTAAGTATAAATTTTAGGTTCGGAGAATATTTAGAGAGAAATTTGTTTTCGTTCGAAGCACAAGTGCTTTAAATTTATTTTCTTACAATTTTCATGAAATTTTTGTTATTTCAAATTCAAATAATAATTTTAAAATGCTTTAAGCATTAAAACTTTTTTTAATAAAAATATTTGATTATTGCATTTTAATAAATACATGATATTGATTAAAAAACAAGCTTTTCAATTGTTCAAATTAAGGAATTTTGTAGTTCAAATGTTTTAAAATTGGGCAATTTTCTATCGGGAATTTTATTATTCGGGAATTTTCAAAATTCGATAATTTTATTATTTTGAAAATTTAACAATGTGGGAATTTTACAGTGTCAAGAAGTATATTTTTCGGGATTTTTCAGTCGTCCCCAATAAAAAAATTGTTCTTCAATAAATATTATTTATATATTGAAAAAACAATAATTGAATATTTCAATTACAGAGCATTTTTTTAATGTCGTTGCGGTAGGGCTTGAGCTTTCCTTTCATAAAGTTGACGACTATGTTGGCCGTAGCATTGCTACTGACAGAGTTTCCCATGCCAGACAGGCAGGCAACGAACAGGAAACTGACTAAGAGGAACACCAAAACCCATACATTTTAATGAAGAGTCATTTGAAATTTTTGAAACGCTTGTCGCTTCCCGAGGATCGTCGGGGCGCCCCTGGAGCCACCGCTGGGGGCAAGAGCATACGGGACGGTGGTGATGATGAGCTGCGAGATGTTCAGGCTTACCTCACTAATCAAACAGCTGGCCAGAAAGAACATATGCGACATACGGTAAGCAGTAAAACATCATCTGTGCCTGCTGAGGATGCTTTGGCTAGCGTTAGATATTTACAACCAACCACCTCAATAGAAATACCGTGGGAGAGCATCAAGTGGGATACCACAATGAATGAGGAATTGGTGCGTCAAAGGGCGAAGTTTGAAACCCCACGCGAAAAAGGATACAATTTTAGAACGAAATTTGCTACAAAGTATCCTCACATAGAGAAAGTCGCACTAAGAGATCTTATCGCTAAGGTACAGGACATCGGGACTAATCTGCACATTTCAGAATATCGAGCAATGGAGATTAAACAACAGGTTGATCTGGCGTGGAAAAGCGACGGCAATAACCATCAGTTAGAGGAAGCCGCGTTACACGTACAAGCAGCGGCAATTAATGTTCTTCCTCAACCTGGTGATGATCCAGCACCACCACATCCTCCAGAGGTAGATGACCTAATACAACCAGAGCCAGAAGCAGAGGTTCAAAAAACAAGAAGGCGATTAAAATGGACATACCATATAAACAGAGATGTAATGCGCTTTTATTTGTTGGCAAAGAAAAGTGGGCAAGGTGTCAGAAGAGTACATCATCGACTCTTCTTACTTAAGTACCAAGAACTAGCGACAAAAATAAAATAGCAGAATCAAGCAGACCAAAAACGCTCAATATCTGTAAACAGATTGCTTTCGGCTGTGGAAATAACTGCCATAGAAATGTAAGTAGAACAGCAGCTTCCTATTGATGAACTTCCCTTGGAAGATGTGGACAATGAAGACCTGATTGAAGCGAAAGGCATAGGTGCTAGGGATAATGAAATTCAAGTACCGGATCCACTAGAACCACATCCGGACAATAATAACGATGATCTGAACAGGGAAATCCCAGAAAAACTACATCACCTTGAAGGAATTTTGGTTATGTTTTACTAGAGTTCAGACATGTAGAACCAACACAAAGGCATTCTCTGCCCAAGATGAACATCACAAATGATCTGCGTG
>JAABKJ010003403.1:0-26041 GCA_011634705.1 Andricus grossulariae | reverse complement strand
ACTGATACGTTGAGTGGTGGAGAATGAGAAATTCCAGTATATCTTACACTGATCATTCTCCACAACGGACTCGAGTTATTATTGTATTATATTATTACATTATATATTACTCTAAGCGACGCGAAGATACGGTACTTGCAGATTTATGCGACTTGAAACTAAACCGGGCGAGTGCAGCCCGACATACACTGTTAGCTAGCGTGTTGCATTTTACAAGCGCAAAAAAACAATCAATTTACAATTACAAAAAAAAAAAAAAAAAAACGTTTTTCAAAAAAAGCTCGATGTTCCGGATAGTATAATTGCCTTTAGATTATGTGGTTAAAATATTACAATAAAAAATGCATTCTTGTAGACGCATTATGGATCTGGCGGACACCCGAGTCGTTTTAAGAGCCTTAAATGGTGTAATAATGAAAAATAAAAAATGGCAGGAAAATTAAATTGGCTTTTTTAAAATATTTTCTAGAGCATCCATACGAGACTCACGGGGGCTATGGTTATGGTTACGGGGGTTCCGGCGGACGGAATCATCAGAAAACCCATTCACAATTACCACCGGGATTTTATGGAAATCCGAGGTTACCAGGTTCCCAGCCGGATTATAGTCAGCCGGGAGACGTACCTAGTTACAGAAATGGTGCTCCTGTCAACGGGATGCGTTCTCCTGTGGGAAACGGTGGCTTCTATGGACAAGGACGCCATGGTGGAGTTGGCTCTGGACTCGAAAGAGGCAGAGGTCGAGGTGGACTCTATGGCGGATTCGAGAATGGAGGTAATGTCTCTTTGAATTATCAATTTCCTGAGAGTAAATAAATTCACAAACAATCTATAAATAATCTCATGTGGATGAACGCTATAGGAAGTACAGTGATCAAAGTTCCCACTCTACAAGTTCTTTATTTTCCCCATTACCCGCGCCGGCACTTGCGACCTACACGTTCGTTCAGAAGAATCTAAGTTGGTCTTTACTCGCTTGGTGACGTCACAGTGAAGTAATGTGGCATTTAGTCCTCTAAAGAACTAAGTAGTGCCATGCGCATCCCCAATCAAACTCCTTCTCCCTGAAACTGCGCATCGCAACTTAGATTCTTCTGAACGAACGTGGTCGCTCGTTCCGGCAAGGTGATTGGGGAAAAGCATCGTGTGCAACAAGCCACTATTATATCACTAACAAAATTTCGGCATTTCTATAGAAAGATGCGGTGACCCTCTCTCACTCTTAACATCTCTCTCTTTTTTAACACCACTCTCACTCTTGCCCTCATCCTTACTCATAGACTCATTCTTGCACTCACAGTCTTATTCTTGGAATCACAGTATCATTTTTGCTCTCACACTCTTGCTGTCACTCTCGCATATACACACTCTCTCAGACTCTTTCTATGACACTCCTTCACTTTAATTCTCTTACTCTCAATCTTACTCTCACTCTTACTCTTCCGTTGTGACTCTCCTAAATACTCCCTGACTCCCTCTCTCATCCAGTTTATTTTTCTTACTCTTTCTCTTTGTGTCTTATATACACTCTAAATGGTTCCTTCCGATACGCTCACTCTCTCTTCCCCTCGCTTTGTTTGACACTTTCTTTTTCCCATATATTAGCACTCTGTCTCGGTCTCAAACTCTTCATTTCTCTCACAAATATTCTCTCTGTCTTCCTATCATCCTCTTTGATTGTCTTTGACATAAACTGCATCTCTCTCATGCGAAGTCGCTGCCTCGCTCTCGCGCTTCTTATCACTATATCACTCTCTCGTCTCTTACAAACTTTGTCTCTCCATCACTCTGTAACACAAACTATGTCTTCGTTCTGCACATTCTCTCTTTCTAGGCCTTGCGTAAAGTAAAAGGGAGAGAGAAAGAGACAGAGCGGTCTCTATGAGAAAGAGAGTGTAGGAGTGATATTGTGAGTGTCATGCACAGAGAGTGAGAAGATAGTTAAGTGCACATGCTGGAGAATGTCACAGAGAGAGGATAAATCAAAATATGAAAATGAAAGGAATGTGAAATAGAGAAAGTGAGCTATCCAAATTATGATGGATTATAGATAGATGGATGGATGGATGGATAGATGGATGGTCGGGTGTATAGATGGGTGAGTGAGTGGATCGGTGGGAGAACGGATGTGTGAACGAGTTTATAGTTGGACTAATGGGTCAGTGGACGGATTGGTGCATGGATGGGTGGGTGAATAAGATGCAATCCGAGGTATAGGTCAGGGGGCATTTATTCGGAAAGAAAGAGGAGAGATAGATAAATGGACCGCTGCACGGATGGGTGGGAGGACGGATGCGTGAATGATTTGATAGTTGGATGGATGGGTTAGTGGACGGATGGGTGAATGAATAGGTGAATGAGTGAATAATTGGATGGGTGATTGGCTGGACGGATGGGTGGATGAATAGGGTGTAATCCAAAGTATGAGTAGTAGTTGGAAGGATGGGTTAGTGGACGGATGCACAGTGGTTAAAATCAGGAATTTATTGTTCATAATCCTCTACAGGCTCTATTTCTTGAGGGATTTTAAAGTTGATGATGAAATGGATGGGTGAGTAAATTGGGTGCATCACAAAGTATGGGTCGGGGGACATTTTCACAGGGAGAGAGAGAGTAGAGATAGATATATGGGCGGTTGCACGGATATATGGGTGGATAGATAGGTAAGTATGTGAATGGGTGGGTGGACGGTTGCGTGAATGAGTTAATAGTTGGATGGTTGGTTTGTGGACGAATTAATTAATACATGGGTGTGTGAGTGGATAGCTGCATGCGTGGCTAATGGAATGGATGGGTGGGTAAATTGGGTGCAACACGAAGTATGGGTCGGAGAGACATTTGCGCAGGGAGAGAGAGTAGAGATTAATAGATGGGCGGCTGCACGGATGCAAGGGTGGATAGATGGGTAAATGTGTGGATGGGTGGGTGGACGGATGCGTGAATGAGTTGATAGTTGGATGGATGGTTTGTGGACGAACGGGTGAAGAGATGGGTGGATGATGGATAGGATGAGTGGGTGGATTGGGTGCAGAAGGAAGTATGGGTCGGGGGGATAATCACGCGGGGGTGAGGAATGAAAGATAGAGAGGTGGATGGGCGACTGCATGGATGAATGGGTGGATAGATAGGTAAATGTGTGGACGGGTGGGTGGAGGGATGCGTGAATGAGTTGATAGTTAAATGGATGGGTGGTTAGCTGGATGAATGAGTGGATAGGTGGATGGACGAATAGGTGAGTGAGTGATTTGGTAGTTGGATATACGGCTTAGTAGGCGGATGTGTGAATGCATGGGTGGTTGAGTAGATGGTTGGATGGGTGGGTGGACGGATATGTGGATGATAGAATGGATAATAATTTTGAGTTATGCTAGTTTTGGGAAGGTTTATATATGAGAATAATCTTTTTTTCTTTTTTGAATTTTAAGCATACGAGACAGGTGGTTATGTTGAAATAGATCATAGCAGAATTCGAAACGGTCTGACTCGTGGTCATGGAATTGGACCAGTATGGGATCCAAATGAACGAATGAGTCCAGATCAAAAAACTTTGTATCAGGAACTAGAGGATGAAAGTGACACTAAGGATGTCCTTTCTTTATCCTGCGCTTGGATTTGCAACAGAGATCAATTTCTCTGCATGAATTCTTGCACCTGCATCAGTCTCGATGCTCGCTGCGATGGCCAGGTAGGATTAATTATGATAAAATTAAAATGAAATTCAATCACTCAACTTTAAATCGATTGAGTAAATCTGTGTAAATAGTTTCTCTCTAAAATAATCTGATAGTCACTCATTATTATCAAAGCATTGATTTAACGTTGGATTGCCACTTCCGGCTTAGCTCCCGCCTTTCAGAAGTAGTTTTCCGCGCACTCCTACATTAATGAACGTTATTGATCCTGGGATGAATTATAATCGAATCTCTTCCACTTAGACGGACTGCGATGGCTCCGAGGATGAGATTGATTGCGAGGAAATTCTCGAAGTGCGAAATTCCAATGGGACTTGCTACGGTGAGAGAAGTGTTCTTTGTCCGGAAACCGGAAGGTGCATTTCTAAACACTGGCTCTGTGATGGGGATAATGACTGCGGAGACTATTCCGACGAATCTCATTGTGGTTAGTAAATAATATTCTTTTATTAATTTCAAATTATATTATTTGCTACTAATTTTTTATATAAAAAAAATCGATACCTATTGAACTTTATCAACCATTGTTTCTTGACAGGAATTCACATGAACTGCACTGAGGATCAATTCGAGTGCAGAAATGGACTATGTGTTCAACAAACTTGGCGCTGTGATGGTGACAACGACTGCAAAGATTTTTCCGACGAGGATAATTGTAGCGGAAAAAGGTAGGATCTCACCCGTTATTTAATTTAAACTTATTTTAAATTATGTATTATTTCAATTTAAGTTATTTCAGTTTTACTGGAAATAATATTTTCAGGCGAAAAAAATACTGGTACGACCCCCCCCCCTCCCCAGCCCTTGCAAATCAATTTTTTTTTCTTTAATATAATTTGACAAACAAATTCGATATAAATTTGATATAAATTTGATATATATATATATATATATATATATATATATACATATTTAGATTTTTGCTCGCAGCGCACGTTTTTTGTATATGCAAACTTCTCTTAATGAACGGGTCATTTGACAATTTTCGACAATTTTAGACGTTTGTCCAATGATGTTTAATTTTTTTATCATTTAAAGTCTTGCAACATCATTTGTTAATTATCGAAAACTTAATTAGTTGGTTAAAGGTAAGATTTTTTCTGCGATTGTCTATAGATTTGATTGAAAATTTATCGAATAATGAGCATTTTTTTAGCTATAAAAAGAAACAGTATGAATTTTAGAAAGTATATAAGCAGATCGATTACCTTAACGATTGACGAACAGATGGAAAGCCTTGAGATACCTCTCGAGAGTTGAGATGAAAGAGCTATAGGTATGCAGACTCCCATAATCCACATGAAGCATGGAAATACTAAATCTCCGACAAGCAAACCATTCCAAGTTGCATGCTCCAGTACCGTATAACCTCCGGCCCCATCGTTCACGAAAATCATAAACAGTATACTGATCCTGAAAAACGGCTAGCTTTAGTGCTCTTAACCCTTATAACTTTCTACGTCCTTGACAAGGATCGCTTTCACTTACCCTCTGACTGTGTCAATAGATTGGACTCGACGCTTCGCACTTGATCTTTCCTGCATGCCATTAACTTCGAAATTGTTTGCCAATTTTTCGTTAAGTCGATTGGTACACCATTTCACAGCCGATAGGCCAATCAGAAAGGTAGCAGTAATCCCAATTGCAATCGCAAGTGCTGCATATTAAATAAATAATTTTAAGTTTAATGAAATTGGCCAAAGTAGCTCATATCTTTAGCTGCAAAATTATCAAAATATTGCCAAACTATAATTTTTGCTGTATACCGGTACCATAAAATTGTTTATTCAGTAGAAAACTTCAATTATTTTCCGAAACTGAGATATTAAGCAAACATGCATTTTTCTGCTAGATCAAAAATTTTATTTAATTGATACGGAATAAAAACTTTAAATAGCTCTTTGAACGTTCAAATTTTTTATATCTGCTTTTTTTATTTTAGAGGCTATCTAAATTTTTGGTTATTCGATCCCGCTTTAATTGACGTTTTTTGCAAAGAAATTCCGGCGAAGCTCGTAGTGGTACGAATTCTTTTTTTTTTTTGCTGTATAATATTATCTGTTTCTCGCATATGCTGCGCGATATTTCAGCTTAAAACTGCAATAGGAAAATTTTACTGGAATGGAATGAGTTATTACTTACGTGTGTATGCATTTGTAGGCCCTTTGATGGTTTTGAAATCACAATTCGTTTCGTTGACTGTTAGCTCGTAAAATCCAAATTGCCCCATTCGCGGCACGAAATGGCACAAAGTATTTCTGTAAAGTTCATTGCAGGAATGAAGTTGACAAAGATATATAGAAATACGAGGATATGCTCGAAAAAATTACCTTCTTTACATTTGTGTTTAATTAAAATGTATCAACTCTAAAGAAAAATAATTTTCGGACTTCTCAAGATCTTTTAGTATGATGGTATATGCCTGAGAGAAAATGTGTAACGTTTACCATTTTTCAGGACCTAAAAACGTATTCATTTAAGATTCTTTGCTTTCACTTGCTTTTACCCTTCCCACTCTTCAAATAGAATAAGCCTAAAGTTATTTTTAGACAAAAAATTTAATTTTTCAGACGCAGTAAAATAATAATACAAATAACTGTGAAAAATAGACACTTTTTTAAATGAAGCCACACATTATTTAAATAATAAATGTCCAGACGGCCTATGAAATTTCGCGCAGAAAATACTACCTGAAATTTGACTTTGGGCTTTTGCTCTATATGCTAAAATAACAAAAATTAGAAGTCAAATTTCAGGTAGCATTCTTTGCGCGAAATGAGCCTTTTTTTATAGGACACCTGAACAAAATGAACCGTGAAGTAATGAAAAAGAATCGATATGAGATGAGTAAAATGACAATTTAAAACTCTCCTCAATCTATTTTACACTTTTAAATCAATATTTTTAGTTATATTTTAGCAAATCAAAAAGGTTTGAATCAAAAAACTTTCTTTCAGGGACTATTTAGAATTTTAATGTTTCGAAGAAATTTTAAATTTATATTTTTGTTAATAGTACATTTTTTTAATTCAGGTTTTCCTTTTTAAGGTCATGTGATGAGTGGGTCACGTGGGATGGGGTCAACTTTGCACGTAGCAACTTTGCACGTGCCCAACTGTGCACGTCGATCGCCAGACAGACAACTGTGCACGTCTTTGGTCAGGTGGACAACTGTGCACGTGCCAACTGAGCACGTGCCATCTGTACACGTGCACATTCGTCACTTGGATAACTGTGAACGTGCACAGTTGTCCAAGTACCATCTGTGCACGTGTACAGTCGTCCAAGTACTCCTGTGTACTTAGACGTACATATATGTCACATTCCTAACTGTACACGTGCACAGATGTCACTTTCCTAACTGTGCACGTGCACACGTGCCACTTACCCAACTGTGCACGTGCACATATATCACTTGTCCAACTGTGCACGTGCACAGTTGTCACTTGCCCAACTGTGCACGCGCACAGATGAAACTTGCCCAACTGTACACGTGCACAGATGGAACTTTTCTAACTGTGCACGTGCACAGGTGGAACTTGCCTAACTGTGCACGTACACAGATTTCACTTGCCCAACTGTGCACGTTTATGTTCTTACGTGAGGGTTTATACGAGGTTGGTCCTTCATATCTACGTATAATAAATTGTGAACAGTCAAAATTATTCAAACCTGGTGAAATGAAGCATACCAAAATTTTAAAAGTTAGTTTATAAATATTTTAAATATTATTTTTATGAAATTATTCCTGCCAAATTATTATAGATATATGAAAATCTCTTTTTGTCCGACCCCCCTTGATACACAAGGTACTATTTTGAATTTACTTTTTATTACTTCAATCTTATTAAGCTTCTTTGAGTCTCACAGTGGGTATGGAGACGTTTGATGGCTTTGGGACGTCCTAACGACGACTAACTACCGTGCCTACTTGGTACGTATTTATCTTTTTTCAAGTTACTTATCTGTCTTTGATTTCACAAAATCGTTTATCAATTTTCTGTATTTTCTTATGATGTAACAAAAAGTAAACTTTAAAAACATTTTTCCAATAACTTTTATCAAAGTTTTACTGTTGTTTATGTGATGATGTATAATTACAGGCTACACATTTCTCTTAGTCCTTCAGAAATTCAAGAATTCAAGCCATTTAGAGAATTCAAGGAATTCAGAGAATTCAAGGGATTTAGAGAATTCGAGGCATTCAGCAAATTCAAGGCATTCAGCAAATTCAAGGCATTCAGTGAATTAAAGGAATTTAGCAAATTCAAGGAATTTAGAATATTCAGGGAGTTCAGCAAATTCAAGTTATTATGAGAATTTCAGGAATTAAAACCATTCTGTAAATTCTCAGGATTTTGAATCCTTTGTATTCATAGAATTCTTGGAATGCCTGGCACTGTCTGAATTCCTTAAATTCTCTTAATACCCTTAATTCTCAAAATTTCTTGAAATATATGAATTCCTTGAATTCCTTGAATTCTCTAAATTCTTTGAATTCTGTGAAATCCTTGAATTTTCTGAATTCTCTAAATTATTTGAATTCCCAAAATTCCTTGAATCTCTTGAATTCTCCGAATACCTTGAATTCTCTGAATTCTTTGAATTTTCTGAATTCCTCAAATTCGTATACAGTACAATAATTTGGTATGAATATTTTCATAAAAATAATCTTCAAAATATTTTATAACAAACTTTTAAAAAGTTAGTAGGCTCCATTCCACCAGGATTGAATACTTTCAACTGCTGAAAATTTATAATACCTAGATATAAAGGAACACCCTCGTATAAACCCTTACGTAAGGACATAAAGGTGCACAGTTGGGCAACTGACATCTGTACACGTGCACAGTTAGGCAAGTTCCATCTGCGCAAGTGTACAGTTGGGCAAGTCCCATCTGTGCACGTGCACAGTTGGGCAAGGGGCATCTGGGCACGTGCACGGTTGGACAAGTGACAAATGTGCACGTCCACACTTGGACAATTGATATATGTGCACGTGCACAGTTGGGCAAGCGACATGTGTGCACGTGCACAGTTAGGAAAATAGCCTCTGTGCACGTGCATAGTTAGGAATGTGGCATCTGTTCACGTCTAAGTCCACAGAAGCCCATCTGTGCACGTCGAAATTTCAACGTGCACAGTTGTCACTTGGACAACTGTACACGTGCACAGATAGTACTTGGACAACTGTACACGTCGAAATTTTGACGTGCATAGATGGGCTCTTGTGGACATGGACGTGCACAGATGGACGTGCACAGTTGTCCGTCCGGCCATCGACGTGCAAAGCTGCTACGTGCACAGTTGACCGTCACCCACAAATTACCACTGTAGACATTTATAGGACACACATCATGTCACCATGCTAACACCGGCAACATTATTGAGGATGAATAAGAGTAAACATGATTTCTTACTGACTTTGAACGTCAACACTTGTTAATTATTTACACAACATGCTTATAAAGTTAACAAATAATATAGAGTTACAAATTTTCATGAACAAATCTCACCAGACAGACTGATAATTAAAAAAACACATGCAAAATCCAATATGGTCTAACTTGCGTCATTTTGAAAATTTTCTAAAAATCCTTTGCTGTGGGTTACAATGAAGGTAGGAATTAGAAGATTATTTATCATAGCGTGCTACATCTTAGTTCATAGTGATCCGAGAGAAGTCTAAGACGCCTTCTGGGACACTTTAAATGATACAATAAGTACTTGCGACCAGGGTGAAAGAATCATTCTGCTAGGAGATATGAGCGGATGAATCGGCGTCCAACGTCAGGGTACAGATACAGAAAGGGTGCTACGTAATTTTCGGGATTCAAGAAAAAATTATAACGAGGAAAGATTAGTTAGCTTATGCTTAGAAAAGGGCCTACTTATTACAAATACATGGTTTAGACATAAAATGATAAATATGTACACCTGGTGTAGAGGAAATAGCCACAGCTCTGAATGCAATACTGACCATTACCTTCTATAGTCTCTAAAATAAACTTAGGACGGGGATGGAGAAGAAAGAGAAATAAACGAGCAAAACAAACGCAAGATTTCGAACAAGATTTTCAAACAATCAAGATTAAAAATGGACAGAAACCGGAAGTGCGAATAGATTTTCAGAATAAGTTAAACGAAAGCATAGATAGGGCAAGTTGGGAAGCACTTATAAGCAATAAAGATATAGAAAGCGCATGAACTATGATACGGGATATCATAGTCAAAACTGCGACTGGAGTGTGTGGTGCGGCGGTTGTAGGAAGAAAGTCTGGTGATGCATGGTGGAAGCAAGAAACTAATATTTAAAAAGATGGAGGAAAGTAAAAATACAGAGATTGTCAGCACGAGAAACAGCAAAGGTGAAATGCTATATGATATAGAGGGGATAGTAGGCGCTTTGAAAGACTCTTTCAAATAATTATTAGGAAGTGAAACTATAGAACAAGAGAACTGCGACATAGGACATAATGCATCAGAAAACCCTATTGAGAAAGTCTGTGACACTGAGGTTAGAGATATAATCAAGAACTTCAAAAACGGTAAGGCTGCTGGTGTAGATAGTATAAGCGCTGAAAGGCTTAAATACGGTGGCGAGTACATACCTCATATGCTATGCGAATTAATAAATTCATGTATCGAGACGGGACAAGTCCCAGACGATTGGAGAAACGCGATTATCGTACCCATACACAAAAGAGAGGGAGATAAAAACAGCTGCAATAATTACAGAGGTATCAGCTTACTAAGTACCGTAAGTAAAATATACTCAAAAATACTTATTAGTAGGGTAATGGAAATTACAGAAGGAAAGATATGGGAAGTCCAAAGTGGATTTATGCCAGGAAGATCATGTACGAATCAAATATTTAGCTTAAGACAGATCACAGGAATAAGTTTGAAAGTAGAAAAGAAAGTTTTTTGTGGGTTTGTTGACCTAGAAAAAGCATTTGACAAGATGGATAGAAGTAAACTTTGGGAACTCCTCAAGGACTACGGAGTCAATGGATGGCTCCTACAAGCAACAAAAACAATATATGCAGGTAACAAAGCGAGTGTAAGGAATGACTGGTTCGATATTATGCAAGGTGTTAAATGAGGATACGTTATGTCCTCATGGCTATTTATCATATTTATGGATAAGTGTCTAAGAATGGCCCTCTTCGACGATGAAGGTGTACATCTAGAAACAGTGAGGTTACGTGGCTGACAAGGTTGTTATAGCAGAATCAATCCAAGACTTTCAAAGAATGTTGAGCAAACTAAATACAAGCATGAAGAACATGGGCTTCAAAATTAACGTAAATAAAACAAAAATCATAGTGTTTGAAGGAAAAGGTGAGAAAACAATATGCAACATTATCCTAAATGATGAGAGATTAAAACTAGTTGATAAGTACACATGTCTAGGTAGCCTATTCACTAGTGACGGAAAGATAGATGGGGAGTTAGATAGGCGCATAAACGAGGGTCGGAAGGTTATCGGCAGAGCAGAGTCGATTCTCAGAAGTAAAAATTTATCAAAAAAAGCTAAAATGGAAATACATAATTCTATATTTGTACCGACTGTTCTATACGGTAGCGAGACATGGACATGACAAGAAAAGGATAAGAGTGAAATTAAATAGATTGGCATGAAACATCTGCGCACAATTTGCGGAAAAACACTGATGGACAAAGTGAGAAACGAAATAATCCTCAAAGAATGTGGTGCAACAGAGACCATATTTGATACATAGGAAAGAAATCAGTTGAGATGATATGCACATGTTGAAAGAATGAAAGATGAACGTCTAACGAAACAATTGTATAAAGGTAAAGTCAATGGCAGTATGCCAAGAGGCAGACCGCGGAAAGAATGGTTAGAATGGTGAATGAGACCTTAATCTGAAAAGACATAAGAAGCCATGGAAACAGGAGAGCTTGCATTAAAAAATACATGGACGTGAAAGAAGCTAGAGAAGTATGCCAGGACAGAAAAGTGTGAGGACAAATAATTTATAAAAAAAATGTAAGTAGAGTGAATGACACCTGAAAGAAAAGACCTTGGATACTAATGGGCCCGAGTCAGGAACTTCATATTACAACCTTGTGAAGCTCTTTACTTGGAGTAATCGCTAGAGAGATTAATCAGCAATCTGGGTCGGAGCAGTATTGCAGAACTTACGTGTTATTTGAATAAATACCATGAAAATTCTAGATCAATCTAAAAAATATATACCTCCTTCCCAACACTACTACTTTCCAACCAAGCAAGTCACGCCTACCCCGAAAGGGAAATGGCTTGAAGGTATAATATATAGTACCATAATATTACAAAGTTTTATCAATCAAACGACCTATTGCTGATCTTGATATTCCTGACGTGTACTGACTCATCAGTTTATTAAAAATTATTTGTCGTATGCTTTAAAATTTTAAAGTTTTTCGAAGTGAAACTTCTTTTGGGATGAGAGTGAATTGAGAAGTGATAGAAGGAGAGGTTATATATGTAAGGAGAAACGTGAGTGGGGGAGAAAAGAGAAAACCTTGGCAATGTTATACTATGTAACGGGCCTAATCTCTAGTCCAGATTTTCCGGACTATTTTTTTGATTCGAGGAATGGTGGAAAATCATTGAAAGACATTCGAGAGAATTCGAGCTTTCCTAGCATGTGGGATTCCATCAACTGAAAACCACCATCCTTTTTTTCTTAGCAGAGATCCCCCAGAACCGCTTCCGCATTACTGTAGAGTTCAGAGGGTGCAATTTTCTTAGCCTTCTAGGGCTCCTGCTGACTCATGTCTCTTGATCTGCCTCTGCCAACATGTAGGTCGAGGAATTCTTCTTTCTTCTTCTGATGCAGCTTGGCTTTCGATATGCGAACTGCCTCTCTGAACGCCGCACATCTCATTGTCCCCGGAAGATGATCAGCTCGTATTTATACTCATTTGCAGCGAAGAGGTAGCACTGCGGCCTGCTGGTGCACACCGCAGCTCGATGTCCCTTAACGCCGTATCACCAATAACTCGTTGTCCAGCCTGCACCAGTGCAACTCGCTGCCAGATGGCCGCACTATAACATCATGTCGTCTCCGTCTTCCTTCGGACCCTGCAGGAGACCCAGCCGATCTTGATGTGCGCCAACCGCAGGAGTTTCCAAGCCCGCTCTTCATCCAGCTTGACAAAGGCCCTTCTTGTTCCCCTAAACTCCCTAAAGGGTTTCGGTGTTCTGGACAACCTCGTATTCAACGGCGAGTCACCATTAGAGAACCTCCTCAAAGTTCCTCTACGTCCTCTAGCTCGGTAGTCGTGTGGACGTCCAACATCTCCACCTCGATCTTGGAGACGAGTTGGCGGACTATTTCGCTCACCCCAACAACACACTGAAAAAAATGGTTAGTTGTGACAAGAAGCTCTTTATTAGTAGATATGGTATTAGCTGCGACAACTACTTCGATGGTAAAAGTAACTAACCAGTTTAGTGCGGCAACAAGTCGCCGTTAGTAATCCTACGTACGTAGAATTACGAAATGTCGCGTCATGTTCTCGATCGTCGCCATTTTCATCTAAACATTTTTGTGTATTGTGCAGTAGTGAAGAGCGTGAAGACTGTCGCATCGATCTAAATTTTGAAAGAGACTTACTACTACTGCAAGTGTGTACTTTTAAATATTGAAATTACAGTAATATTTCATTGACATCCCCGTGGGTATGTGGGTGTATTTTGACATGACGTCTTTCGAAGACCTGGTTTCGATAGGAAGTCCTGATGACCTCTCATGTCCACTAATTAGAAATCATAGTAATATCTACTATGATTCCAATATTGAGAAGTACTAACTTCGCAATAATCCATGAGCCAGTAATTTTAATAGCAAAATTTTCTAGTTTCAATAGTTAGGACTACTATTTTAAATAATCAAACTTACTAATTCTAATAGTGAGGATTACAACTTCAAGTAGTGAGATCCACTAGCTTATTTGTAAAACTAACTCATTTAATAGTAAGACTTACTAATTAAAGAGTTAAGGCTTACTACCTGAAAATAGTACGTACCATCGAAAGTTGTCGCGACAACAATTAAAATAGTAAGGACAACTACTACCAATCTTGCGAATAAAAGTAGTAGCCCCAACCAGTTAAATAGCAGTGGGATATATTACAAACTAAAGTAGTTGGCCCTTCTACTTTATTAGTTATCCCAACCAACTATTTTTTTCAGTGCAGCTGCGATAGCCGATGATAGCTTTTTCTATCCCTCTGCCGTCTTCCCCACGTTTATAAGGACCCCACCGTTCCTGGTCTCCCAGACTCCCTTGATTGTAACTCCAAGTTCATCAGGTTTTACTTTTTCTTGAGGTTCTTTAAAACCTCGGCGTAGCTGACTCCCTCAGTCGAAGATGAGAACCGCTTCGGGACGCGTACGCCTCGTTTTCTCATTTCCCGTCAGTTTGGTTGCAGGTTTCATCTAGCTTGGGTCACTCTTGTTGGATTCGGGCTCGGCTCCATCGACCCGCGTCCTGAGCCTCTTCTTCACTTGCTTGGACGTCTTGGATTCCTGGACGCTCTTGTTAGACTCCCTTGGCCTCTTCCTGTAAACAGATGCGGGAGTAGCCTCAGGTTGTTCCTCTGTATGAGTCCACATGAAGGATAAAAACCTTTGAAGGCCTTTAAACCTGCCGTCGTCTTATCTTCCTTGATCTTCTAGCTGAGTTTTTCGGCAAGACGATACTCAATGTTATCGAACCAGCTTTCTGTCGATTTTGCATCCTCCCTCATCTCACCGACCGCATACAACGCATCATTCAGCCCAATTCTAATTGGCGGGTAAATGTCTCTTTGTTCCACAAAATCCTCCATGTTATTGAGTATGCTCTCCAGCTTTTCGATGAACTTGGTCGCCCTTTCCATCATCTTCTTTACATAATCTTTTCGGATTCTCATTTCTGTTATGAGGTTTCGTACCGCTTCTTCATAACGTCTAGCTCACCACCGAACAACTCCTCATAAAAACTTCTATTTAATTTTTCATTTACCATACTTGGTCCCATGAATAGCTAGGGAAATGGACGGTCCACCCCCACAGAGCACCAAATGCAAAGGTAAGGCTGCATACTCTGGAAAGTCACCTTACCTAAGATCCATTCAGCTTTAGGCACGGTTTTTCATGCCTTGGCTTGGAGGTTTTTATTTCGGGACCATCCCTCGACCATTGCCCGTAACTGCTTATTTAGTTGTGTAACAGTATTCAGCAAAAAATCTCTGTACACGGACCTTCAATCCATAGCCTAAGCCTAAGGTCGCGCTTAGTAGCCTGCTCAAAGGCCCCAGGAGATTTTCTAGATTATGGCCGGCCATGATCCAGAATTAGATACTATTTTGGGAACAAAGGATCGCGCACCAAATACATGGTAAAAAAGGTCCCTGTGGAATTTTCAAAGTTTTTGATATTTTTTAGTTTATGTTCTGCTGATAAAAAAATTCGAATGGAAAAAACTCAAATTATGAACAATTTTTGCCCTACGGCGATTAAAAAGTCAGATTTTGGTACATATTTTTACCTGTGGAGTGGAATATATCACATACTTTTTTTCCACCCTTTACATTGCTCTCGTGCAAGTTTATGTAGAAAAAAAATTGCACGGACGAACAATGCGATGTAATCGCGTTGGAAGTAATAAGCGCTAAGCGTTAGGGCGATGCGCTAAGCGTTTAGGCAATGCACAAAGCGTTCATATAATTGCATGTTATCGAGCTTCAAACGTGAAATTCGATTTCTATTATCAAGAGGCCATTGGTTATCTGAATCGGTGACACAAATTGCTAATTTACAAACGCATGACGAACGCTACTTGCAATTGAAATATTGCATTCGAAGTTCGTCGCAAAGCGCTTAAGCTGAATGGCTAGACAAAAGAATCGATACCCAGATGCAATTGGGCACTGATCAACCAGTTTATGTCAAGAACTCTAAAGTACCTTTCACAGAATTCTCCTTTTGTGCCAACGCTTCCATCCTACCTTCAACGCTAAGCGTTTAAAAAAAGTACTCAGACAACATAATAAACTCCCAGCGTTTCTGTTCGGCTTTGATTCGCCAGTTTAAGTCAAGCAGTCTGAAACACCTTATAAGGAATGCTTATCTCGTTCCAACGTTCCGACTTTAACGTCAACGTTAAGCGCAAAAGGTAAGTAAATACGTAGATCGCAAAATCAACCCCCAGAGGTGCTGTTTTCGTAATCATAAATAAATACCACCTGGGGTGGTTGCTGGAGGGCTTGATGAGAATTGATTTTGTTGTCTGGATGCTTTCTTAAACGCTTAGCATTGAAGTTAAAATGGGGCCGTTACAACGAGATAAGCATTTCTTATAAGGTGTTTTAGACTACTTGATTAAAACTGGCGAATCAAAGCCAAACAGCAACGCTGGGAGTTTCTTTTCTTGTCTGAGTGATTTTATTAAACGCTTAGCGTTGAAGGTAGGCTGGAAGCGTTGGCACAAAAGGAGAATTCTGTAAACGGTGCTTTAGAGTTTTCGACATAAACTGGTTGATAAGTGCTAAATTGCAACGCTAAATATCTATTTTTCTGTCTGCTTCCACTTAAGCGCTTTGCGACGAACTTATAACGCAATCTGTCAAACGAAAGTAGCGTTTGTCATGCGTTTGTGAATTAGCTATTTCCATCACCGATTCAGAAAACCAAACGCCTTTTGATAATAGAAATCGAATTTCGCGTTTGAAGCTCGATAACATGCAATTATATGAACGCTTTGCGCGTTGCATAAACGCTTAGCGCACAGCCCGAACGCTTAGCGCTTATCACTTCCAACGCGATTACATCGCATTTTTCGTCCGTGCAATTCTTTTTCTGCATAAACTTACACGAGAGTAATGCAAAGGGTGGAAAATAGTCTGTGTTATATTCAACTCCACAAGTAAAAATTTGTATCCAAATCTAACTTTTAAATCGTCGTAGCGCAAAAACTGATCATAATTTGAGTTTTTTCCATGAGGATTTTTTGATTAGGAGAGCATAAACTAAAAAATATTAAAAACTTTGAAAATTCCACTGGGATCTTTTTTACCATGTATTTGGTGCGGGGTCCTTTTCAAACAATTTTTTATTTCGTGAGATTGTAATGCATTTATCGACAAACTTCAATGACGTTATCAGTTTATATAGACCTTGTAAATATTATAAATAAAAGAAATAGAAAACTAAATAACACTATTTATTCGGTACCGGTCGGAGGCGGGGGGGGGGGGGGTCAAAACCGTCCGTTTCTCTAGCTGAATCTTGTAACTCATTTTAAATCAGAATATTTCCGTGCAAAAACATTTCTTCTTGGATTTCGTCTTGATGACAAACAATCGAGACATTTTGAAGACTTGTTAAAGATGTTTTGCAAAGTCTGGCTTATGAGAAGGTGCCAGAATTGTGCATAGCATAAAATAATTGTTATGTCTTGAACCAGGAAAAATATTTCCAATGCCTGCTTGCCCTGAAAAAAGGCTATCCTTGCCATCATAAAAGCTAATCCTTATTTATGTTTAAACAATTTTGTAAATTTATTATACAATATGCGTGTTAAATAAATCCATTCTATTCTAATTGTTGTTTCTATTGACCTTGTTTGGCGACAATTTCAAAAACTACAATATTAATTATTTTGAGCAAAATATATACTCAAAAATACTTATTTGTAAGGTAATGGAAATAACAGAGAAAATATCTGGAAAGTCGAATGTGGATTTATGCCGGGAAGATTATGTGCGGATCTGATTTTCAGCTCAAGACAGCATTTAATAAAATTGATAGAATTAAGCGTTGGAAAATTCTACAAGAGAATGGAGTCAATGGTTGACTCCTAAAATCAATAAAAATAATATATGCAGGCATTAAATCGGGTGTTAAGGGTGAAGCGACAACTGACTGATTGATTTTATATCAGGCAAGGTGTTGGCAAGGATGCGCTATGTCCTCTTGGCTGTTTATTATATTCATGGATAAGTGTTTAAGAATGGCCCTCTTCGACGAAGAAGCTGTGCATCTAGGGACAGTAAAGGTGCGTGGGTTGGCGTTTTCAGATGATAAGGTTGTGACGGCAGAATCAGTCAATGTCTTGCAGCGAATATTGAAGAGACTGAATGCTAATATGAAGAAAGCGGGTCTTAGAATTAACGTAAATAAAACAAAAATAAAACATAAATTATGGTGTTTGAAGGAAGGAATGAAAGAAACGGTATGCAACATTGCCTTAAACGAAGATAGGATAGAACATGTTGATAATTACGCACGTTGTTGGCCACAGGCACAACTGTACACCGGTCATCTGTGCACGTCTACATTTTAACGTGCACAGTTGGGAGTCTCCCATCTGTACACCTTAACCATTGCTAGGGTACCATCTGTCCACGTGGAAATATCGACGTGCACAGTTGGGAGTGTCCTAACTGTGCACGTCTCAAATAATACGATTAGATTTTGAACTTGCAAGTCTACGTGCATAGATGGGATACTCCCAACTGTGCACGTCAAAATTTGCGAGAAGTACAACTGTGCACGAAGTAACTGTGCACTAGCCCAACTGTGAACAAGCCCAACTGTGCACGTCGAGAGCCGGTGGTACAACTGTGCACGTTGTTGATCACTCGCACAACTGTGCACGTGTACAGGTGGTACACTTCTAACTGTGCATGTGCACATATGGGAGACTCAAAACTGTGCACGTAGAAATTTAGACGTGCACGGATGGTACCCTAGCAACAGTTCACGTGCACAGACGGGAGACTTCCAACTGTGCACGTCTCAATTGCGATATACGATCAGGTTGTCAATACATAAGTCCACGTGTACAGATGGGATACTCTCAACTGTGCACGTATACTTAATACGATCATTTTTTCACTCAGAAGTTCACGTGCACAGATGGGAGACTCCCTACTGTACACGTGAAAAGATGGGAGACTCCCAAATGTGCACGTGCACACTTGGGAGAGTCCCAACTGTGCACGCATCCGTTAATAGAATTAGGCATTTTTGAAAGTCCATGTACCCAAATGGTACCCTCCCAACTGTTCACGTCTCAATTTATAAGATAAATTGCTTAAATTACAAGTCCATGTGCACATATAGGAGACTCCGAACTGGGCGCGTATCAGTTACTAGAATTAGACTCTTTATTTAAAAGTCCACATATCCATCTGGTGCACATATTGTATGCGAAAAATTATAGCATCAATTGAGACGTGCACAGTTGGGAAGGTACCATCTGTGCACGTGCACTTTTGGGTGACAAATGATTTTATTAATCGAAACGTGCACTGTTGGAAGGGTACCATCCGTAGACGTTTTAAGTGAAATTGATGATTTTAATACTTCTAAGTGAAAAATCTGATTGCATTAATTAAGACGTGCAGTGTCGGGAGTCTCTCATCTGTGCACGTGGACTTGTAAGTCAATAATATGATTGTATCAATTGAGACGTGCCCAGTTGGAAGTCTTCCATCTGTGCACGTGTACAGTTAGGAGGGTTCTATATGTGCACGTGGACTTCTGAGTGAAACAATGATCGTATTAATTGAGACGTGCACACTTGGTAGTCTCCCATCTGTGTAAGTGGACTTGTGTGTTGAGAACCTAATCTTATCTGTTGAGACGTGCACAGATGGGAGTCTCCCATCTGTGCACGTTAACCGTCGCTAGGGTATCATCTGCGCACGTCGACATTTCGATGTGCACAGTTGAGAGTGTCCCATCTGTGCACGCCAAATTTGAAAGGTGCACAGATATCCCGGTGTACAGTTGTGCCTGTTTCCAACAACGTGCACAGTTGTACCAGTGATCACCGACGTGCACAGATGGGCTCGTGCACAGTTGCTCGGTGCCCAGTTTCCCGCACCCCTTTTGAAAGACTAGTTGGATTGGATTCTGCTTTGGCACATAGTTTGAGGGACCAAAAAGACAGATCGAATTCGCTAACCAGCTATTTTGGATGAAAATTCGAAAATTTAGAGCATTTAAAAAATTTTTGAGACCACTTTTTTTAGATTCAAAAATTCTATGTACGGTTATTTGTAGTACTCGAAACTCGAACAATTTATCATCATGACCTTTTTTTGTAAAAAGAAAATTATCAGAGTTATATCATTTCCAAAATCCAAAAACACAAACAAAATTAATATTTTAAGCCAAACAACGCACGATATGAAAAAAACTCTATGAAAAAAAAACTTTGCTTTTTAAAACCCCTACAAGATTATTGAAACAACTTTTCGAATTTTCTTGCAAAATCGCAAATTCAAATTTTGATTGCACAAAAAATAATAAAAAAATCAATAACTCCATTTTGCGGTCAAACTATGGAAGATACGAAAAAAGATGAATCAACCAAAATTTGACACCTAAAAAAGATCTGCATATTTGTCATTAATCACTTTTTTATAGGTCACGTAGTTTTTGTTTCATTTGTAAAAAAACAACATTGAAAATTAAAAAATTAAGTTTTTGGACAAAAGGCACAAGCTACGAAAATAAATAATGAGACAAAAGTTTTTTACTTAAGAATGAGCTACAAATTTGTTGTCAACCATTTTTTGATGGAACGCGTAGTTTTGGTATTGATCGTAAAATAAAAATTAAAAATTGAAAAATTAAATTTTTGGACAAACGATACAAGCTGCGAAAAAAAGAAGCAGACTAAAGTTGTCCATCCAAGGAAGAGCTACAAATTTGTTGATGAACATTTTTTGATCAAACGCGTAGTTTTGTTTTTAATCATCAAAAATAATATTGAACATAAAAAAATTTAATTTCTGGAAAAACGACATAAGAAACAAAAAAAAATTAAAAGACAAAATTTGTTCAGCCAAAAAAGATATAAACTTTGTTTATAGACTCTTGTTATAAAAATATATTAAAAATAAAACAAATCAACTTTATGGAAAATCGACACAAGCTACAATAACATTTTATTCAACAAAATTTTTCGCCCAAATTATATCTACAAATTGGCTTAGAACCACTTCACGCTAGGATGCGTATTTTTAGTTTGAAGCATACAAAATAACATTGAAAATAAACAAATTAAATTTCTCGAAAAACGACAAGTTTCAATAAAATGTCGAATAACAAAAATTTTTTTATTGGATGCGCACTTTTTTGTAATTATAAAAATAATACAATGAAAATACGTATGTTTCAATATAAATGCATATTATGAATTGTAATAATATAAATTTATTGAAATAATACATTTTTCATTTGCAGGGTAGCTGAGAATAAAATTTAATGCAAAATAAGAAACAAATATTAAAGTAATGTGAGAAATAAAATTTTTACTTTATTTTGCAATATGTGAATAAGCAATCCCAGGCCGAGGTACAGAAATAAATGTAATATTCGTTTGATATAATAGAGTTGAACCTAATGTAGAAAAGTTCGCACTTTGGACAAAATCGAGTGCGAAGCACGAGATACGTGAAGAGAATGTGTTCGTTAAAGCCGAAGGAGCTTTAACAAAAGAGAATTCACAATCATCAAATTACAGTTATCAATGCTTTGACCTTTAACTTTAAAAGGTCTGTGCACAAATGTAGGGAAAATGCGTTATATCGAGCGCGAGAACCAACTGTTGCGCGCCCCAAGCGCGCTCAAACTTGCGAGCGAAGCGAGCCGCGCGCCTAGTGCGCGATGCGAATATGCCCACGCAGCGGACAGATTTTTTTTTACTTTTCAGAGTTTCAAATTTTCAATTTCTTTCGCTTTATCAATGAGAAATAAACTGTGATTAATATTTTAATTATAAATAATTTAATTTTTTAATTATTACTTTTGCAATATTTGAGTTTTTTCTACAGTATTGCATTCTTAATTATGTACTGATTAAGGATTTTATCTGAAAGCTTTTTAATCTTAAGCGCATTAGATTTAAAATTGTGCAATTTTAACCGTTAATATTGTTAATTGTTGCATTTTGTACATTTGAAATTCTAAATTTTATATTTTCGTCAATTTATAGTTTCTCAAACTCAGATGGTAATTGTTTCCCTATTTCCGCACTTTGCTCAGACACATGGAATTGCGTAATGCTTCTTGTTCGATTACTTGAGTTAAGCAGCGCTTGGCTCGGTTATATTCGGATGGGAGCCGTCGTACCGAATAGGCTGTATTTCAGACTAGTCAAACTTACGAAAAATATTTAATTATTTCACTACTCATGCCCTTAATTTTCTTTGGACATAAAACATTGACATGCTGTCCCGAATTAAAAAAAGCGTCTACACAGAAGACTGCAGGTTAGAGTCAGTGTGCGATGTGTTCAGAGATAAAAATCAAGAGTGAGATCGAATGCTGCAGAAGTTCCTCTTCAGGATCTCGGGCAACATCTTGCGAGTATAGAATACCTGTTTCTGTAAAAGTGTGAGGGCCCTACAATGTGTAAATGCGTGGAAGGCACCTGCTACTGCTGGCAACACTTGAGGAAACCTGAACCGGCACGAGCCATCTCCGTTTTTTTTTCTTCCTCGAAGTCACACTCGTGCCGTATGTGACCATGTTGAAAGAAAGTGAGTGGATGCTGTTTCGTCACACTCTCTTTGCTCGGAGCCCAGCTCAATCGAAATGCTAAAATTACACTCTTTTAATCATGCATGAGTTACTTCTTTTCAGATGATAATTACTAAAATCTAATTGAAGTTTTTGCATCAATGTTTGCAAAATAACAAGCGAAACCCGTTCTTTATCCGGCCTTTGATATTCAGTCTGTATAATCAATATCCGGGGTAATGTTGATATAGAATTTTTTACTTCAGTATTTTCTTTTATTTAAAAATGGTAATAAACTTTTTAATTGCTATACATGCTCTGCGATATTTGTTTGAATATTTGTTAAATTAAAAAAATACTTGTGGGTTTCGAAAATATTTGAGGACATGAGGATGACAATTGAATAAGGACCAAACATCAAATTTTACAGGATGAACAAAAAAAGTCTTCTGCGATACTTCCAAATATAAAATTTTGATCAAATTAGAGAAGCATGTGTTCCCCAAGAACTCTAAATTAAAGATGTGAAAACATGAGGAAACATTTTAACCTGTATAGGAGGGGACAAGAACAAAATGGTCTTTAAACACTTTCATTTTCGTATTTTCTTAGAAAATAACGAAAATATAGTAAGTCAAAGATATAGAAGTATATAATGATGATTCACTATTTTTAGGGACGTGAAAATATTTGTTAATTTTTTTCTGTTTTAGACGGTGTATCGATATATAATATCATAAATTACTTTAAACGGTTAAACATGGAATTTCAAAAAATTGGTCCTTCGTCATTCTCTTGTCTTCAATTTATTTTTTAATGAACCAGCTTTGCCCCGGGTACATCAGTATTACCCCGGTTTGCGGTATTTTATAATTAGGCGAGGGCGAAGCAACTCTGGCAATCCGCTGGACCGCCCGGTTATCCGAATTGGTAATCCGATGTAATCCGAGTAATCAAGTGGAATCCGCTGTAATCTAAATAATTCAGAGTAATTCAGATAATCTAAGCCAAGTAATCCACTTGTAATATAGTTCTAATCCAGTGTAATCCACTTGTCATCCAGATTATTCCACCTATAATTCAGAGTAATTCACTCATAATTCAAATATTAAACTGCAATCCAGAGTAATCCAGATAATCGGAATAATTTATATTAGTATGGTATGGGTATATGGTAAAAAATAATCTACTTTGTGGGAAATGCAACAATTTTGTTCAAAAGTGATTTTTCAAGTTCAAAACTCAACTCCTTGTTCGAAATTCGTATTTTCGGGTTAAAAAATCAACTATTTCGGTGAAAGATTTATTTCTTTGCTTGAAAATTTAACTTTATTTTTGAAAATTCATTTTTTTTTTTGTTGAAAAATAATTTTTTTTTTACTGGAAATTTAACTTATATATTTTTAGTTGAAGATTTAACCACTTGGTTAAAAGTTCAACTGTTAGTTGTAAATTCATGTTTTTGGTTGAAATTTCGTTTTTTTTTTTGGGGGAGAAATTTATTATTCTTTCTTAAAAATTAATTTTTTGGTTGAAAATTCAACTTTTTTGTTGAAATTTCAACTATTTAATTGATAATATATATTTTTTTTAATTCGTCTTTTGTATAGAAAATTAAACTTCTTACTCTTGGAAAAATGATATTTTTGGTTGAAATTTAAACCATTTCGGTGAAAAATGTAATTATTTTGTTGAAAAGTCATTTTTCCTTTTCTGTTTTGTTGAAAACTAACTTTTTCACTTCAAAACGTGAATATTCCATTTTATATTGTACATTTATCTTTTTTAGTTGAAAACTCATTTATTTTGTTGAAAATTCGTATTTTTCGGTAGAAAGTGAATCTTCTTGGTTAAAAATTCCTGTTTTTGGTTGAAAATTAAACCATTCGGTTGCAATTTACTTGCAATTTCGTTGCAAATTCAAAAATGTTGTTAAAAAGGAATCTTTTTTTGTTGAAAATTCACGTAAATCTAGTTTTTTTAAGGAGTTCTTCACTTCGTAATTAGGAGGAATGAAGGATTGGGGAGGATGTGGAGGCATTGTTGTCCATTTAAGGGTGCAGTAACCCCGTTGAAGGTTACGGCGATGAATGCAAAACAACTCTCGTTCTATCCAAATTCCAAATTCCAGGTTGGGTGATTGGGTCTATCGTCGACTCATCGAAGGCAGCTGTATCTTCTTCGAGTCATCTGCCTCCGTTGTGCGTGATGTGATAAACATCCCTCGTCCGGTTTCCGCAGCATTAATGGATATTTATTATCAGCCAAGTAGGTACAGCTGACTAAAAAAGTCCATGGCCAGTATTCTGCCCTTTCTCTCCTCGTTTTTCAGAAAAATAGACGTTTATATGAAAATGCTACTCATAAAAATCGATGCTTTACTTTCTTTTTGTTTACTTAAAGCACGAATGCCAATTTAGCCAGAGAGATAAAGGATGATAAAGGGTGGAAAGTACAACGGAAAAACAAATTTTCAATATTACGTCTCAGTCTATAAGTACAATTTCCCCAATTTTTTCCTTGTAGAATGTTGAGATTGTATATATTCTTTTGTGAGTGTCTTGAAATTAATTTATACTCTGCTACATATGTCCAAACTTCATTTTAAAATCTTCTAGTCAATTCTATTTATTGTTTCCCTGTTAAAGTTTATTTTATTTATCCTTCTTTATTTATATTGTGCCTCCTTAAGGTTTACATAACTTCCGTTCCTTTCAATTTTTATTACATTATTTTTACAACGCTTAATATATAATTACTTTAACAATGCCTATTACCTAATTATTATCTTAATAACTAATATAACTTTTTCTTGAATATAAAACATTTTATTTGTACTTCTTAAACTTTAATTGTGTCGGAGCGAACGAAAGAACGAGTGATTGATTGATTTGAGCATAAGAGCGAATAAGCGAAAGAAAGAGGGAGAGAGGGAGAGAGCTATAGAGTCATAAAGCGAGCGAAAGAAAAAGCGCAGCCGCATCTTATTCTACTCTCTTATCTCTTCTAGCTTTTTTACCTCATTCATCCATTCTTACCCCCGTCCCACCAGACCTAAAATTTCCTTAATATTGTCTTTCCATTCTCCCTTCTCGTACTTTCCTCAAATACAACCATCCCATACATACTTCCATGTCTCCTCTACCCATTCACCCTTTTCTTTTTATTTATCTTCTCTTTTTATCACCGTATGCCATTAATTGTATTTTGATTACTCTATCCTCCCCCATCTATATATCACCTGCTTTCATTTATCTTTTTATCCAATTCTTCATAGTCTATACTCTATACATATTTTCTCCTGCTTTCTATTCCTCGATCTCTAAAAAACTCTCTTCTTTCTTCTTCCCATCTCGTTAACTCTATACGGCACTCTTTCCTCTTTTTGCACCCCTTTACAAAATGTTATGCTTTTCTTTCACGTTTTACTATTCTTATGATATTCCTCTTTCAGAAAGTATACTGTGGTTTTCTAATTCTATTCGGTTTTTTTTTTTCTTATCCTATTTCTCTGTCTGAAAAGGTCTTTTGGTCAAAGTTCGTTCAAGTTCAGTTTTCTCATGCTTCAGGTGATGCTCGTCAAAAGTCTTAATAAGACAATGTCACCGAAAAGCTTTTTTCATACATTATTATTATTATTATTATAGCATTAAGCCGTTTCCCTTTCGGGGTATGCGTGAATTGCTCGGTTGGAAAGTAGTGATGTGTGGATGGGTATAAAGGTGAAGGGTAGATAGGTTTAAGGTATAGATATTTTAGATTGATCTAGAATTCTCGTGTTACTTATTTAAATAACACGTTCATTCCGCA
>JAABKJ010003402.1:0-26042 GCA_011634705.1 Andricus grossulariae | reverse complement strand
ATGACCCGAAATTCAGAACTACCCGTTTTTTTCGGAACTACCCGATTTAGCAGAGCTGCCCGTTACAATATACTCTGCAATTTGTAACAAAAATAAAAACTTTCTCCCGAAAGATAATGATGCTAAATGAGAAGAAAATATATAAGTTCAAAAACATATATATTTTTTGTTTAACTAAAATTTAATAATTCCAAATATATCAATTTTAAAAGGTTGAAAACAATTATTACCATGTTAAAATTGTAACTAAATTCTAATACTACAGTGAAACCTGGATTTAGCTCCCCTGGATTTTGCCTTTCCGAGAATTGACACCGCGCCGTGGCAATACGTGGTGGCGTTTGCGGGGGGATGTGCGGTGTGCACTCAGGCGTGACAAAACAGAGAGAGAAAGTGGAGAGAGACAAAATAGTTCCGAATCTCTGGATTTAAAGTCAAGGTCAGCCCCAAATTTGGCGCTAAATCCGGGTTCGATTGTAATTTTTTCAATTTTTGAACAAATAATTTTTGTTTAAATTGTATAAAAAAATTACATTTTGAAAAAATCCTTTTATCACAGTGTGTATTTCATTTTTTAAGAATTTTGTATGCAATAAAACCCATTTTCTATAAAAATTTTTGTTATGTAGTTCTGTACTATAACCCTTGAACTATAAACGTAGATTACTATTTTGAAAAGGTATTTAAATTTTTAAACTTGAAGAATACTTTCAAGTTCTAAAACTTCAAAATTTATCAATTGCCATGAAGTTATTTTTCTTTTGAACATTTTAAAAACTGCACACTTTAAAATCTGGACTCACTATTTGCAGTCGTATTTTAATATAGAACAACTGCCAATAAAGAAGCACGAACTATCGCCAAAGAAAATGTTAAATCAATAAATAGTATATATAACTAACATTTGGTTAAAGAGCACTATTAACATAAAACGTTTCTTGTATGAATTGAAAACAACAACATTTTTGTAATAGTTTGTGTAAGCACCACTAAAGAAATATTGTAATTATTTGCCAAAATTTAAACTTAGAAATCATCCCCTCTCTTTTTTCACGATTTCCAATTTTGTACTGACAGCGCCATCTAGCACTCACGACAAAAACTATTTCAATCGAATTGCCATCTATCGATAACGTACATTATGACACATACAACAAGAGCATCAAAATCAGAATTCTCAAGGACTCCAAAACTCGGTTAGTCAAGTATGCGACAGAAAAATGCAAAATAAAGACAATTTTCACCATTTTCGAAGGACCTCTCAAGCACTTTACACGAAAATAAACCCGAAAATCTGTAGTGCTAAAACATCCACTGAGAGCACGAAAAGATTCGGGTGTTAAAAGTCAAATGGCTTACGTGTTGTTTCGAACATCCGTTTCTCGAGAAATCATGAAAATCATCTGCTAGTACTTGCGCAATTGTATAATCCTCAGGATTCGGGCGGTTCGCCAGATTTTTCGCGAAAGTGAAAAAGCATTCCGGTGTGCCAAGTGCCAGTTACGCCTAAAACGTAAGTGTCACAAGTGAATTACGTTTCTAGTGTCATATTGTCAGGTAATTTTATCGGAAAGTTTGACCTCCGCTTGACAACTGCCTACTCCAGTAATCAGTAATCCCTCAAAGCCGTCAAGATTCCGACTCGCAGTATTTTCCTGTCAATCTATCAAAATATCGGACTCTAAATATTTCAAATAATATTCCATGTCAACAACATAATGCTCCAAAATTCTTACTATTTTTTATACTCTTTCGTCTTTGCGAATTAAGTGTTGATACGTGTGTTATTTACATTCATTGAGCACACAGTTTTCAGCTTTACTGAATTTTAGGCACGACTTGACGAAAGGAAAATTAACCCAGTTCGTCTTTTATGGTAACATAGAATAGGTTAGGTAATGGTTTACGAGAAAAACTAAAAAGTAAAATACATTATTGACTAGACTGACATTTCTTAAACTTGTTTATCGTAAGGAAATATAATGCTCACAGCATCAGATAACAGGTGGGACTATGCCTTATTCATCATTTTTGTTTTGACATTTCACAAGTCCGCGCTGTAATTATGCTCAGTTTCGATTTTTACCTCTAAACAAGGCGATGTCGTATGTCAAAGAATATTTGTAAATCCCAGCTTTTATCTACTCTTCTGACGGCTGGAGATTGCTATTCTACTAATTTTGGTATTTATATATACTAATGCTTATTTTTTTTTGTATTTTTATCATACTATTTTTTAGGTTATTTCTTTCACACAACTTTATAGTTTTTATTTGTTTTGCGTTCAGATTGTACCTGTGTATTCACTCTGTGTAATGAGAGAACTTGTTTTTATATTCTTATAGTTTTATTTTTTATGATTTATTTGTTATGATAAACTCTGGATATCAACTGGGGGAAAACCGGAATTGAGAACAGTAGTGCAGTAGGCACTTGTGCATAATATATTAATAATTCATGGATTCATAATTTGTAAAGTGCTTCAATTTATCACATGTAATTTTTATTTAGTAGTTATCTTTCCAATAGGCGTGATTTTAGATTTAAAGAAGTTTTTACTTCAATTTTCATCACAGATGTTTGCAGTAAAAAAATAAAATTAGAACGAGGGGTTAATTGCTCCGATTTGTGGTGTATACTAGATAGCAAGATTCCATGGTATTGCAAAAGATTGGAAAATATTGCATAAGATTGCAAGCGATTCCATTGATTATAGGAAATTCATTACGGAAAATCATTATATAGACAAAAATTATAGGATAATCAGCATTAGAATAAATGATTGTACACAAAATAACTTTGCACAGCAAAAATGTGTAAATTCCCTTGATATCTTTAAAATATCTTAAAATTTAATTGAAATCCATATGAAACACTTTTGGAATTTCTTGAATTCCCTTGATACACTTGAAAATATTTTTAATTCTATTGCAATCTTTGAAATCTGTTACAATTTGTGGAATCCCGCAAAATCTTTAAATAATTTTAGATCCTATAAATCTTCATCTTTTTTCCTCGAATTGTTGAAATCCATAGAAATCCTTTGAAATTGAATTAAATTTATTATGCAAAGTATAAATAGTAATTCAAAGTCCCTTGAATATAAATTGAATTAAACTTAATCATGAAAGTTCTTCAGAAAAAACGTTAAAATACCTTAAAATCGCTTGAAATCTATTGAATTGGACAGTAAGAAAGAATTCAATTATGTACAAAAAATATTGTTCAAATAATTATTTTTCGACAGTTTAAATCTTTTTTCATACAAAATGTTTATTATGTCATAAAACATGAACGGAAACGACCTTAATTGGTATTTCACTTTAACAATTGTTAAAAAAAGGAGCGACATTACATTTATAAATAGAGTTCCATATGTTTAGTGCAGTTAGCATTTATTTGATTATTATTTAAAAGTTATTTTGGAAACAAAATACTGTCTGGTATTATCCTGCTCAGTTTAGCTTTACCAAGAGTGAAAAGCTTCAAAGTACAAAAAATTAGTTATCTACTTAGAAGTCTCGTTAACTCAACAAGTCTATATTTGTTCTCAACTTTTTTATTTTCTGTCTCTACAACGGTAGACAAGCATTAGTTAAAAATAAAAGCAATGGGCATTTGAATAATTAACAGTTAGCCTCGGTAATTAGATTGAATTATAATCTTAACGTATGATACGTTTTTGTGAAATAAGATTATGCGAAAGAAGAGTGGAGATTGTAAAGATTTTAATTGGCATGTCTCTTTATCTGTGACGTAATTTTCAATGACGAGAAGTTTGTTCACAAGATATATTACATTTTTTGTTATTTTATCAATACTCGACAAATTTAGTATTTAAATAAAGCGAATCAGTTTTAATGTAAATAAAAAAAAATTTAATTTATTTTTCTCGGTAGATACGCCTAAAAATGAGCCAAGCGGAGGAACAAGCTGGGCCATCAAAGCCCTCGGGATCTGCGGCGGAGGAGAAGGAAAAAGATGATCGAACGTTCGAATGTAATATTTGTCTTGATACTGCCAAGGATGCGGTAGTTAGCATGTGTGGTCACTTATTTTGGTAAGTTTTCTAATTTTACTTCGATTCAGATTTTACTTTTAAGGAGGCTGGTGAGTCTGAACCCAATAAAATCGAGGTGAGACTAAAACATTGAATCAGTTCAATGCTTTCGCAGGTTGGCCGCAGGTCAGGGAAATCAGGAGAAAGTCATACCTGCTTCTGAATTGTCTTGAATTTTTTTTTAATCTTTCAGGGTATTTTTAAAGATTCCAAGAAATTTTCAATATATTTCAATAATTTAAAATTTTTAAAAGATTTAATATTTATTTTTAAATTTAAAAGAAAGTATTTAAAAGATTTTACGGTATTTTTAAAAATGTCAAGGATTTTAATGATTTTAGATGTTTGAACAAATTTGCATGCGGTTGTAAAGAATATCCTAGTATTTTGGAAGATATGAAACGATTTTATAGAGTGATGCAGTCCTGAAAAAAGTGGTCTGGCGGTACTTCCATAGAAACTTTGACTTACGATGGGAACTTAGCAAGTTGAATTCTTGAATATTGAAATTTACAAAAAGTATATTGAAATTTACCGAAAATTTATGTAAAGTTACCAGAAAAATTATGAAAGTTGTTAAAATTTGGAGTATTTTTAATGCTGGGGTAGTCAAAATTTCTGTTGACTAATCTAAAGAGTATATTTCATGATATTCTGTCCTGTTTCTGAGCCCTGGTGAGAAGAGAGAGAGTGGTTGTTTGTTTGAAAAACGAAAATACACATTTTTTGCCAAAACGACACAAGATATGAGAATAGTAAAAAAAAAATGATTTCTTTTCGAGATTTTTACGAAAATATGTATAAAATCCTTTAAGATTAATTTTGTTCTAAACAGTACTATTTGATGTTGGGATATAAAATAAGGAAGGACTCGATTTAACAGTTTTAGCAACGTTTTGGTCGAAAAATAATGAAGTAAGTTAGAAAAAGTGGAGAGCATCGATTTTTTCAAAAATGCCGACTTCAAAAGAAAAAGTTGGTTATAATATCAATATATTGTTTAAAAATATGTTAAAAGTAACATGTTTTGATAAAACCCATTCATTTTTACCATTTTAAGTTGCAAATAGAATTTACATTCATTGAAATTAAATAAAAAGTAAGAAAATTGGCATCACGATTACTGGGACGTCTACCTTAGTCATAACTTTGTAAACAAATTTTTCCGACAATTTGGTAAGATACCGGTCGTCTTATTCCCTTTGAAAAACAACATATTTGAGTGGCAAATAAATTCCGAGTCATAATATAATCTATGATCCATTGCGATATATATATTTTTTTTTTGTTATTTAAAAAAATGCAAACAAATCCAAACAATATCCTAGAATTTCGGAAGATATGGAACGATCTTATAGGAAATATATGGTTTTCAGATATTTAAAAAGATTTCAAGGGATTTTATCAGATTTTCGAGGATTTAAATGATTTTAATGATTCTCAAGTTATTTTAATAAATTTTCCAGGATTTCAGGAAATATTATCAAATTTTATAGAATTTTATGGAATTTCATAATGTTTTAATGGATTTCAAAGAATTTATTTATAAGAATTGAGGGATTCTTTTGAATTTAACTTCCATTCTTTTGAAGTCTTATGAATGGAACTCTTTTAAACTCAAAAGAACATTAGTCACATTAATTCAAATTAGTAATTTGTTGGGTTGGGAATAAGTCACTTTGGAACAACTTTTTCACTTTAAATAGGTAATTTTTTCAGTTTTTTCAAGTAAATTATGCTGTGTTAGCCCTGAGAATAATAAAATAAACATGTATTAATTTTTTAAAAAATTTCATTTATAAAAGATTCTATATTGAAAATGTTACAAGATTAGAATTTTCGTCTTTAAATATTAATGGTCAGGAAAAAAAAATTAGGTAAAAGTCAGGGAATTTTTAAAATGAAGTTTTGCAGTCACCCTGATGCAAAACTTTTTTGCAACAAAAATTGTACTCTGCCAATCCGAAGAAGTGTTTAAGTAATATACCCAGATTTTCTCTGAATGAAATGCAGACTGAGAAATTTATTATTTCAGACTCACTGGTTACACTCAAACGCACCTGAGCTCAAGGTAAAATTACACTCTATTAATTTTATTCACTTGAATCTCTTTTTTTAGCTGGCCGTGCCTTCACCAATGGCTTGAAACTCGTCCTACGAAACAAGTCTGTCCCGTATGCAAAGCTGCAATTAGTAAAGAAAAAGTCATTCCATTGTACGGGAGAGGAGCTACGAAACAAGAAGACCCAAGGTTTGTAAATACTTTTGTAATGCATTAATCAATATTCTACACATTAGCTCATTTTTTTAAATCCATTAAGGCTTTAAATGTAAGCTTTTTATAATAAATTTATTTTATTTAATTATTTATTATAACAAATTATAATTTTATGAATCTGGCATTAATTAATTATTTGGTTACTTTATCTATCGAATGAATCAACTTTTTTTTATTTGATACTGACATTTTATATTGATTGACAGAAACAATGTACCACCACGTCCTGCCGGACAAAGATCGGAACCCGAAGCAAATGTCGGATTTCCTGGTTTTGGTTTCGGAGATGGAGGATTTCATATGTCGTTTGGTATCGGTGCTTTTCCATTTGGATTTTTTACCTCTACTTTCAACATGGGAGATGCACGACCTAGTACAGGTAATTTAAAATCTGCTATATAATTATTTTAACTTTTATAACAAAGTGGATAATACAAAAAAATGGAAAATAATAGTTGTTAAAAGTCATCACATTTTTTTTACTAATTCTTGGACAACAGAATGTTTGTAAAATTTGAACTGGAAACTGTATGATTATTTAAAGAAATCATGTACCGGTTTCGAGACAATATAAAATCTCAAGACTCTAATTAGGTTTTATAAGAATATAATTTTGAAGGAATTGTTAAAAAAATTGATGAGCTCTCATGTCGTGTCATTTCCCTGTTTTTCCCGCTTCAGCAACCACCCTGGTCAGACTCAAATGATCTGTAATGGATGAAGAAATTGATAAGGAAAAGTGAAGAAAAAAAGTATAATTTAAGCCAGAATAATCGTCAGAAAATATTTCTTATTTTTTTTATTTTTAGCATCTCAGTAACAGGGCTCGCACTCACGCCACTATTGACACTATTTGACAATTCTTTTTAGTGATGCTACTATTTTGCCACTATTTTGAAAAAAATGCCACTATTTACTCGTAATTGGCTGCTAATGCCACTATTTCTTCACTTTACTTTTGAAAATATTTTTGAATTTCTTCGCTAATTGGCTAAACCAACATGTTTACTGTCTCAAGTACAGAAACATATGTCGGTAAATAGTCACAAAGGCTAATATATACAAAGAATTATTTAAAATATTTTCAATTTAATTATTCTGTACTTCCTAAGCTTTGGATTGTACAACATTTTTTACTTTATTCGACTTTTAGAAGAAAAATATTTCAGTATTGCACCTTTTTAATTTTTAACACTTATTGGTTAAGGCAACTTGATTTAATCACATTCAAGAGTAAAAAATGTCAAATTAAAAGCATTCATGATTTAAAAAGCTTAGAATTGAACAGTTAAAAGATAAATTTCAAATTTAAGAATAGTTCAATGTGAATGGCTTCAAGAATAAATAATGCTAAAGTAATGTATTCATCGTCTATTAATATATAAAATTCCAAAGTTTTCTGTTTTTAAAATAGTTTAAATTATTAATTCTTTACAAATATAAGAATACAAATAGAAAATATTTGAGTTTGGAAAAGAATGAAGTTTAAATTAAACGGAACGCAAAATTTAAATTGTTGGACTTTGCAAGAAGTTAAGTTAAAAACCTTAGAAATGAATATTTCACATGTGGAGAAATCCTTTCTCCTTTCATTGAAGAATAATAATTAATATTTGGGCGCCCGTAAAATTGCAGGGTGTTTACCCTTAAAATATACCTTATACCCTTAATATACCCTGAAAATATTACCCTTGCAATATAAAAATGAATTACAATAGTTCTTTTTTTGTAAAAGTAGCTTTCTGTTTCATACTGTATTCAATTATTTTGATGAACATTCTTTTTTTTTAATTAATTTTTTTAACTGAAAAGTTAACTATTCTATTTTTTGTTGAAAATTGATCGTTTTTAGTTTAAAATTCTTTCTTTTTGGTAGAAAATTAATTTTTTTGATTGAAAATTCATGTTTTTGCTTAAAAATTCAAGAATTTGTTTGCAATTTTTTCTCTATTCTGACTGAAAAATCTTTCTTAGTTGAAAATTCAACTTATTTTGAAAGTCGTCTTTTCTTTAACTATTTGGTTGAAATTTGTGCTTTTTTTGTTGAAAATGAATTTTTATTAACTGAAAATTTGACTATTTCAGTTCAATATTCCACCATTTTAGTTAAAAAGTCATCTCTTTAGCTGAACATTAATTTTGTTTTACTACAAATTTAACTATTTAATTTTTGGTTGAAAAATTATCTTATTTAGTTGAAAACTCGTATTTTGGGTAAAAATTAATCTTCTTGGTTGAAAATTAATCTTTTTGTTGAAAATTCAGTTATAGTCAAAGATTCATCATTTTAGTTGAAAACTCATCTTTTTGGTTAAAAATTCATCACTTTATTTGAAAAATAGTTTTTTTTGTTGCATTTTTTTTACTGAAAATGCATCTATTCCAATTGAATATTCCATCATTTTATTTGAAAGTTCGTGTTTTTTGGTAGAAATTACTCTTCTTGGTTGAAAATTGATCTTTTTTAATTCAAAATTCAATTATTTGGTTGAAAGTTTCTTTTTTTTAGTTGAAGATTCAACTATTTCGTCGAAAATGTACCTCTTGTTGAAAATTCATCTTTTTGGTTGAAAATTCAAGTATTCCAGTTAAACATTCGTCATCTTAGTTGAAATTTCATCTTTTTGGTTGAAAATATAATTACTTGCTTGAAAGTTAAACTCTTGTTAAAAATTCTTCTTTTTGGTTTAAAATTCATCTATTACAGTTGAAGATACGTCATTTTAGTTGAAAAATCATCACTTTGGTTGATTTTTTTCGTGTGGAAAAGTAATCCTTTTCACTAAAATTTTAACTTCCATTTTTGGTTGAAAACTGATATTTTTTAGTTAAAAATTCAACTATTTGGTTGAAAATTGATATTTTTTAGTTGGAAATTCAACTGTTTGGTTGAAAATTGATATTTTTTAGTTGGAAATTCAACTGTTTGGTTGAAAATTAAAATTTATTTTACCTAAATATGCACTGAATTTTAAGTATAAGAGAATAAAATAAAAATTTATTTGAATTACACTGCGGTCAAAAGTTTGAGTTCTCTTAATTTTAATGACGTCAGAGCTAAACAATTTTCTCTTTGAAGGGCCGAATGCTCTCAAAGTTTTGTATAAAATGAGCCCAGGATGAATCCAATTTGTGTAATTTTTAAGTAGATATTGCAAAAATAGTGTAAATTTTAATGCTTTCCTAATTTTTAGGTAATATTCGAAATAATTAACATTTTGTAACGTTTTTAGGCTCACTTTAAAGCTATTTCTTCACAGTATTACAACAGCTTATGAGCATAAAACAAATAGATTTCCTATCAAAGTGCAATAACTTTAAGTTGTAACAAAATATGTCTTGAGGGACTTTTGTAGAAGCTTCATTGTTATATGTTAATTATATTTACAAAAATATTGTTCATACCACAGAGAATATTGAAATTTTTCCAACTTTTTTGTTACAACTTCAAGTTCTTGCACATTAATAGATTTTTTTTTAGATTCATGCTTATAAGTTTTTGCTATACTGTGGAGAAATAGATTTGAAATGAGCCTAAGAACATTAAAAAATATTGATTATTTCGGATGTTACCTAAAACTTAAGAAAACCTTGAAATTTAGATTATTTTTGCAATATCTAGTTGAAAATATACAAATTGGCTTTCAAGAGAAAAAATGTTAGCTCTGACATTTTAGTATTATTTATTTAGTAATTGGTGATAATATATTTAGGAATATCTTGTCATAATTTGTCAAAGCTTTCTAAATTGGGCTTATTAATTAATCCCTAGAAACTGAAAAGAATGTAAAAACATTTCTTAATTAAATATATATGTCGTAGAAGTGTGCAGTCGTTTGTTCGAATTTTCCATGCAAATTTGGACACGTTTGGAAATTCGATTTTTTCGAAATAGAAAAAAAAATCAAACTACACATCAAACCGGCTTGATTTCCTGGGATTATTACATTTTTTTAAATCAAAATTGCTCCTTTTTTGGCGTAATTTTGATTTGAAAAAATGTAATAACTTAACGAAATCAAGCCGGTTTGATGTACAGTTCGATTTTTTTCTATTTCGAAAAATTCAATATTCCAAGCTTGTCCAAATATATATTGAAAATTCGAACTAGAATAAAAAAGTTTGATACGTAATTTCATCAAATGATAAAATAAAATCAAAGTAGCCTTTCTATACATAATTTTAGAATCATTTACACAATAAAATCGTTTAGAAACTCAAAATACCTCTATAGAAATAGGATTTTATACTAGAAAGAAGAAAGTTCAAGTTACTTATTATATTGTCTTTTTTCTATACGTATAGCGTTTGATCGAATTTTCTTCTTAAAAACAAATATTACAAATTGGAGTTTTTTATTTGCAACTTTTACTCTGTATTCCTAAAGAAACCAATTTTTCGGACTTTCATGCGACTTGTGCGATTTTATTTCAACCTGTCTAGTTGATTTAAGACATGCATATAAGTTTATTATTTTAAAAAGTTCATACTAATTCTTTTGGTATTATTTTTAAAAATGTATGCCACTATTGACACTATTTTTGATCTCGAAAGTGAGTTCGAGCCCTGTAGTAACGAAATATGTAACAAAATGTAAACTTGATGTAATAAATGTAAAAAATTTCAGCACCTCGAGGTACACCGCAATTTGAAGAAGAGCAATTTTTATCGAGGATATTTCTCTGGCTGGCGCTGATGTTCATTTGTTGGCTCCTTTTGGCGTAACACCATTCCTAAAAGGCGCTTTCTAATTTGTAAACCCACCCGAAAACCGGATCTAGTACATACATCGACCACGTTTTACTTCTGTAATGAGCCAATGACCCTTTTTAATTGCGTTTGAGTGACCCGGTGACATGAGTGAAAGGTTACCGAATAAATTCGCATTAACTGTCTTTCTCAAAAGGAAACAGTGTAAATTTGCACCATCGTTAAGCTGACAGTGTATGAGCATATTTATAAAGAAAAAATGGAGTGACTCGCTTTCACGAGTGACTGTCCTTTATATGATAAATCCAGGTAATTATCGCAATACAAAATGTGATAGCGATTACTAAATTTTATTATATACTTTTTTCGCTATAAGCATTAAATCAATTGTTTCTTTAATGGGTTTGTTAGTACTGATAACGTGTACATACTTTAAAAATGAGTAACTAGATGGGCTGATTTCTGTATCCAAAATGTAGGATATTTTAATCTCTTAAGTAAATCACTATAATACCTGCGTTATAATTATAAAAACAAAGGCCAATCCATTCTTTCATGAAGGAAAGGACTTCAAAAGTGTATATAAATTAGTTTTTAAGGTATAAATATATACATAAATATTAATTTCAGATAAAAAAAAATCGTATGGAAGTGTTGAGTGTTGGAAAGTGATTGGTTTTGTCAGTATTGCTTAAAATTGATTTTATAGCAAGATTATAATAGGTAAATGATTTTTTAGAATACTGCTGAAACCAATCGTGATAATAACAATATGTTAAGAATGATCTTTCAACCATGCAAGGGAATATACAATTTTATTATTTAATAGAGTTATATTTATTATTCTAAAACGCGAAAATACATGAACAAATCAACGATACAAGACTCGATTCGTTTCAAGGTTATTTAAGAAGTGGTTCAAAGTATTCTTTTACTTTCTAGAATTTAAATTTAAAATATAACTTCAATCATATGAATCAATAGTTTATTCCCAATGTATATTCTCTCTCTCTCTCTTCTTTGATATTACATTCCATTGTAAGTGGTTTACAACCAAATTTTAAAAGAAGGAATTAATGTTCGTGGCAGGTACGATGAACAAGACTGTTTTTCAATTCAATATTTTCGAGGTTGAAGATTGTAACCATAAACAGAATAAATGGCATTTAGCATATCAATCATTATGTGTGGTTTTGATTCCATGAGATAATTTTTGATTCAAATACCTCATGGGAAACACCGACGGCAGTAGCTAGGTGTTGATTCTCTACTCGTCGAGATTTCGAATGTGAAGCACGGACGGTGGCGCGGTTAGCGCTCGGATGGGTGCCCGTATGTGATTCTCGCTTAGTCGTGTTTGCACTGCGTTTAACTACTGTCGAACGGGAGGTTTGATGTCGAGGATGAATGTGGTCGTACTCGATGCTATCAAATGTCCACATTCAAACTCATCTGTCGGTATCCGACAGTGTTCAGGAGTTTTGGTTTTCTGTAGTTTTCCACTTCTCTGAGGGGTAGAAAACTCTAGTTTTTTTAATTTGGTCAAATTGGTCGCTTATTATTGTATACCTATTTGAAATTCTGAAATAAATGTTTAAAATATATCTTTATCTATAATTAACGCGATAATTTGTCATTGTTAAGAGCACAATTGTTGTTAAAATCATAATCCATTTGTTTAAACAATTTATTAAATAGTCATTGTAAATTTTGATGAAAATACAATAAGAAATCTGATTTTTCTAAATTTGTTAAGTACGTGGCTTATCGTTAAATATTTAAATATTGTACACATTTCTTAAATATTTGATATTTGTTTAAGGCCATGTGACAAGTGGGTTACGTGACCGGCTTCCTACCTTACCGACACTTTTTTTATTTGTAAACTTATTTTCACATGAATAGTCACATCGAATTGAAAATTTGGGATAATAAATAAGAAGCACCAAGAAACGCGGCTCTGGTCCTGAATTTTCATAATTATGAAAAAAGCCACAAAAATTATTTACAAAAAAATTTTTTTTTCGTAATTATAAAAATTTAGGACCAGAGCCGCGTTACTTAGTACTTCTTATTTATTATCCCAAATTTCCAACTCGATGTGGCTATTCGTGTGAAAATAAGTTTACAAAAAAAAAGTGTCGGCAAGGCATGAAGCCGGTCACGTGACCCACTAGTCACATGGCCTTAAACGGTTTTTCTCATTGGGACTGAAAAGTTGTTTTTTTAGCAAGATTTCTTCAAAATTTTTTTCTTTAAATCACCTCCGCAGGCTGATGAGTATTGGTCTAGAATCTGAAAGCAAGTTAAATTTATTTTTTCATTATCGATGTCAAAAAGTTGTTTGAACAAAAAATCATTATTTACAGAATTTGTATAAAATTTGAATACTTAACGATAAGCGACATACTTAGCCAAATTTAGAAAAAAATCAGATTTTTTTATAGCATTTCCATCAAAATATATAATTTATCTTCAATAAATTGTTTAGACAATTGGATAATTTTTTAAACCAATAATGTTGCTCCTAACAATGACAAATTGCTGCATTAATTAAAGGAAGAGATAAATTTCAAACATTTACTTCAGAACAAAATTGATACTGAAGAAAATTTTTTAAGCAAATACAAATTTGTTACAAAATATGGTACGTTTTTGGACCTTTATAAGGGACTTAAATATAATTTTTCTGAAACTATTCGCTGGAGACAACAAATTCTAATAATCTCCTTCAAGATAAGTTTAAACCCAGAAACATGAATCTCATTTTTCCGAAAACAAAAATTTGCCCATGTTAATCTCTATTCGAAAGTCAATTTTTTCGACTACCCTAACATACACATTTAAAGTGGAAGCAAAAAATCGATTTTTTCCAGACCTAAATAATTTAAAAATTTTAATTTAATTTTAAAAAATAATAAAAACCTAAATAATTTCAAGTTTTATGTCGGAAAATTAATTAAATTGATCATGCAAATTTTACAAGTTGATCAGTTTCAAACTCTAATCACTAAAAATTAAATATTTTTGAATATGAAATGCTTAAAATTATATATGAAAGCCTTTAATATCATAAACTTTAAAGATCAAAGCTTCCAAAACCTTCGATTTAAAAATGTTAATTTTCTGTTTTATTCAATCTAACATGAATAAAACTAATAAAATGATTGAAATTTTTTATTCTTTGTTTGAAACATAGTTAAACAAGCACAAAACATTTTTTTGCTGAAGAAAAAAGTATCCCTAACAATAATGAGGGATAAATTACTCTTAAAAATTGGTTAATTCTCGAGTGTTTGTAATTTTTTATTTCACATAAAGTTCACAGCACTTCTAAATAAGAGTACAAAATTTATGAATAAATGCTACATGGATGAGTACAAAAGTGTCTTATAAAAACTACTTAAACTAAACTTTTTGAGATATTTCTTTGATCTTCGGTTATATAAATTATGTTTAAGTTTATAATAGACAAATTAAAAAAAGAAAAGTGTAATCTAAATACATAAATGAATCTGGTTGTGATTCTAGCGATTATATATCACAGGTTGTAGCTCTATAGAAGGCGAGAAAAAATGTTCTCGCCTTTTCGTTATTAAATTCATCAATTTGTGCTCTGCAATATGCTGGAACAATAGATTCAAATTGTGCAATCTTGTAATTACATGTAGATAAATTGAATAATTGTTGTGCTGTGTGGATTAAAATTAAGAAGAGCTATTCCAAACCAAATATAAAACCCTGAAAGTGTATCTAATATGATTATACATTGATATTTCAAGTATCATAGTTAAGTACAAAGATAATGTACCTGATGAACATTCTAACCTTTTTTCTTAGATTTAATTAAGCAACTTGTGTCATGTAATTGAATATTATTGCAGTTTCAAAACTATAAACATTAAACACGGATAAAAAAATGCAGTCCTGCTTAAAATTTAAACCTCATCTCTGAGTGCCTTCTTTGTAAACCCCTTTGATAGCATTAATTCATTGCATTCTTCACGGGTTAATTGCGAAAGTGCTAAACGTTCTACTTCCTGTGAAAATATAATATTAATTAGTACAATATTTTTAAACGAGTTATCTTTAGTACTCCTCTGAAATTAATAATTCATATCCATAATTACAGAGTTGTTACTGAAGTCCGGTTTCAAAATTCGATGACTTACAGGTTTTCCAGGTCTACTTTTGACAAAAGTCCAGGTCTACTTAAAAAAATGAATTCAATTCGATTTGGGCCGTAGACTAATTTACCCAAAATTTCTTGTAGACTTATTAATTAATGTAAATTTTAAGGGTTTTTTAAAACAATTGAATGCTATCCTATAAATATTAGTATAAAATTTCTAAAAAGTCTGGAATTGTTATTAGATTTTTTTATTAGTAAAAAAATCAATTCGGCAATTAAAAATTCGCCATAAAGTACTGAAATAATTGTTAGATGCACTTAATAAATTCCAGTAACTTTTTCAAAGTTTCATGACTTCCAGATTTTTTAGAACTTTTTCAGAATTCTACGACTTTTCCAGGTCTTGTAGCAACCCTGAATTAGATATGAATTTTTGACAGTGTATTTATTAATTTCAGAGTATAGTCCTGATATTGTGTATATATATATATTAGTATGATTCACTTTATGAGGCAAAAAAAAATTTTTTTTGAATCTGAACACCTTTTTAGTCAACAAATTAAAACAGATAAAAATCGAATACGATTTAGAGGTCTCCTATTTGAGTTTTGTATTTTTACGGATCTTTTATTATTTTTGTTTCCTCAATGTGTTAAAAATGCATGTTTTAAATTTGCATACCTACAGAATTATCTCCATTTACAGAATGATCTTTGTAACTCATTTAATCGAGAATTTTTAACTAATTTTTAAGGAAAATAATAATTTTATCATACTTGTTTCACATTTTTCTGTAGCAATTTGACATATAGTGCGCCAATTATAAAATACAATAAGTAAATTTTAAAAAGTTACTTATTCTAGAAAAATGTGAAACAAGCAAGAAGAAATTATTATTTTCCTTAAAAATTTTCATTAAATTATTTAAAATGATGGCAATATAAAAGGGGATAATTTTATGTGTATAAAAATGTAATACATGCATTTTCATAATACTGAGAACACAAAAACAACAAAAAATCAATAAAAAATACTAAATTCTAATAGGAGACCTCTAAATCATATCCGATTTTGAATTTTCTTTGTTTGAAAAATTTGTTGACTACAAAGATATAACTTAGGTTAGTGTACACTTTCGGATTAGAAAATCTTTTTCTTTTAATCACCCAAATATCAGATTAAAATATTTTAATTAATGTGCGTTCACCTCGTTTTTGTCGTCTAGAAGTACGAGTTCGGGTTTAGCTCCTTGGATTGGCTTAAACTCAGCGTTTTCACTGTGCGTGTTGATTAAGGATATATTTTTTATTCTTTAACTACTTTCAAATTAATAATTCAGTAACTGGAATATTTTTGACTTTATTTACAAAATAATTTAAGTGGTATTATTACAGAGTACGATGTCCAAAAACTGATAGATTTAATATTTCTAGATATCAGTTCAAACATTTTGAGAATAATAAAAATATTTTATTATCAAATTTTAACATTATTTAGCTGCAATATAAAAAGCATTTTATATTTTTTTAGAAGAGACAGAAAATAAAAAAGGTATGCTCTTGAGCTGAAAATGAGATTTTATACAAAATTGCAACAATTGCTGCAATTATAAATAAAAATTTATATTCTATATTTATACAATTATCAACCAGTTGCGCAAAGATGAGAGTGCAGACCAATTTCTTTCACCGCAACGTATCCAAGTATTCCTTAAAGAGCTTCGAATAGAACTAGTGTGCTTATTAAGTCTCAATATTTTCTGAATAGTGTTAATAAAATAATTAATATCACTATGAAAAAAGGATGCAGTAATAAGTTATCATAAAAAAATGGTGAATGAAATTCAGAAAACAAGTTTCAAAATTTGAAACGACTATAAAAATGCTAACAGTTTTTTTTTTTACAAATTAAACGTCTCATTGCTTAGATATCAGCAGTGATTTTCTAGAACATCAATTGTTAAATAAAATCAGTTCTAAACTAAAATTTATAAAGGATACTATAATGGCAAGTCATTGAATATAAAGCTTTTTACGTCCGGAAGAGAGTTCAAGGAGCAACCTCTGCAGCTCTGAAAAAAAGAAACTCTAGATAAGCAAAATAATCAATTATGTTCGGGTTAATGCCAAAATGTTGAGAATTTTGCAGTCACGGCCGTTTTTCACATTTATACTGATACATAAATAACTTTGAAAAATATAATACAATATTGAAAATTCTTTTATAAATATGTTAGTTTTTTACCTTTAATGTAAATAAAGTGTTCTATTGAGGGCCTATGACACCGTATGGGCCGTATTCTTTTATAAAAATTCAAGTTTGTTCGAATATCTCAAAAAATTTTGAAACACAATAGTAAATCGTAAAAAAGACGTTTTTTATCGTCAGAAATTCAAAGGTTCAGACTTCATTTTTAGAAAAACTATATGGCTATACTTCCAAAAAGGTCACCCAAAAATACTTGGCCCAGGGGTTGCTTTTGAATCCCAGTTTAAAGTCCCAAAAGGATTTCTGGCGCAGATTAATATGAATGAAAAATTATATTAAATTAAATTATATTAAAATTAAAAATTATATTTTTTTAAAAATCTCGAAAAACATTGTTCTGAGATAAAAATGTTGCACATAAAAGTTGTAGATCTCATCGAAGTACATATTTTTTTATGTTACAGTTTTACCCTGAAATTAAAGTTTTCCCAGAAAAATAACAAAAATTAATTTTCAGATTTTTCTTAATTAATGTATTAAATTTGGTCAAATATTAATTAATATTTTTTGTTACGATACTAAACAACTTTACTTAGAATGCAATAGTATTTGAAAAGACTTTTAAAAATGGCACTAATTAATAATTTATTGTTCAGTACTGGTGGAAATGATCCACACGCCTATTTTTTAAGCTATTACTAAATTGCCTCATTTTTTCAACATTAACATGAAAATTTATTTCTCATAATAGCGCGAAAGATAATAAAATTCTGCGTCTAATAAGCTCAAGGTTAAGGCAAAATGTCAATTCAATAAAAAGTTGTTGCAAAAAGAGGTCTAATTTAAATGTTTTGTAAAAATTGGGATAGCTCTGGAAATAATAAACATTTTTTCATAGTTCTTTAGCTAATTTTAAAGGTAAGTCTTTATAGTATTTTGCTAATTTTTAAAAATATTTTTAGAATGTTTCCCCTAAATTCTACCCTACGGTCGAACTTGGTGCAAAAAGTTACAAAATTTCGAATAATGTTTGTACTCACGACATCACTGAAAAAATTCAAAACAATAATATTTTTATAAATATTATTAAAATGTATTTAAATATGATCAATAATGATTTTTTAAATGTTTGTAAGTATTAAAATTTGTTTGAAATTTTTCGAGCCCAAGAACTTTTAAAAATTTTAATTGTTTCCAGATTTATTCAAATTTTTCGAAAACATCTCAACGCGTTTTTTTGCATACTTTTTTTTTAACTGACATTTTGCCTTCTACTTGAGCTTATTAGACGCAGAATTTTATAACCCTTTGTGCTATTACGAGGAAAAAGTGTTAATGTTAATAGTATTATAAAAAGTAAGGCACTTTAGCAACAGTTAAAAAAACAAGCGTGTAGATAATTTTCGATGGCAGTATACCAGAATTTGTCTGGAAATTATATTGCAAACAGTACAATGCTTTTAAATTTATTTGAGCTTAAATTTTGAAAAACATTTTTGAAAAAAATTTGACCTTAACATTTTTGAAAAGTTGACCTGGAAAACCTGAAATTTTGAAATCCGACTTCTGTAACAAGCCTGATTTTGGCATTTTTTGTCACAAAAAATATAAAAATGCATTTTTTTCGTTTTTCTAAGTATGCAAAGGAACCCCTAGGCTAAGTATCAAGTCAATATTCTTGGGTGACTGTCAATCTTAAAAATTGAAGAGTTTTAAATTGCAAATCGTTAAAATTGAAGACTTTTCCATTGTAAGCCTTGAAAATTGAACTATTCAAAAAAATGTTCCAAATAACATACCTTCAAAATATAATTCTTGAAAATTAAAAAATTTGTAATTCCCTATTTTCAGAATTCAAGAATTGTCAATTGTAACTCTTCAAAATTGTAGAACTTCGAATTGCAAATATTTAAAAATTAAAAAGTATTATTTTTGAAAATTTACAATTAAATATTCAAAAATTATCAATAATAATATTAATAGTCTGTATCTAGTCGGCCCGAAAAAATTGAAGAGTTGGAAAAGGGTATGGACTAGTCGACCCGAAAATTCGGGACGATTAGCCAAGTTTATGAAAAATATTTGATTACTCATCCCGAATTTCGGGAAGAGAAGACACTTCGATATTAATAATGTGTAATATTTCATAATAATTATAATTTCATGATTGAACAATAATTTATAATAATTCCATTCTTTCATATTCTTTTGCCATTAATGGCGTTCTATTCAAGGGGAGCTTTTTTAATTTTCAGAGGTGATTCTGTTAAATTAAGCGTTTTCTGATTGTAAGTTGTGGTGCTGACATATTTAAAAACCTTTAAAAAAATCTTAACAGGTAATTTGCTCGATTACAATATTACAATTTATTTAAAAAATATATTTAAAATTTTTTAAATAACTTTTAAGAATTTCAATTTTAAGTAAGAAAAAAGTAACGCAAGTAGCTCAAAGTGACAATAAAAATGATAAATGATAAGGAAATTAAATGCACTTGCCGCATCAAAAATAAAATCAAGTAATAGAAAATTATCCTTAAATTTTCAAAAACAACCCATTTTTGGCTTCTCAAAGCTGTTCACATATAATTACTAATAAGACAATTTAACTTTCATTTCTGGGCCAAAAACTTGTGAAATACTGTCTTTTTGAGAAAAGTGCGTAACTGTTTTACTACGATGTCAGAAAATGAGGCTTGGACTTAATTAAGAGTAATAACACCTAATGCAAACTAGGGTACTAGGTAACTAGAAAGAAGTATAACTACCCTCTGTAAGGAATAGTACGTTAAAAATGTGTTTTTTGTAGGAAATCCGGGGATTGAAAAAAATCGGGACAAAAGCGGGAATCGCCCCTTAATTTTATTTTTGATGCGGCAAGTGCATTTAATTTCCTTATCATTTATAATTTTTATTGTCCCTTTGAGCTACTTGCGTTACTTTTTTCTTACTTAAAATTGAAATTCTTAAAAGTTATTTAAAAATTTAAACATACATTTTTTAAATAAATTGTAATATTGTAATCGAGCAAATTACCTGTTAAGATACATAGGTTTTTAAATATGTGAGCACCACATCTTAGAATCAGAAAAAAAAATTTTAACTTCTAAACGGTCATTTTTCAACATTTAAGGTCAAAAATTTCTAAGGTATATGAAAAAAGCAATTATAAATTCTCAATCCCTTACAGAGGGTTGTTTTTTTTCACTTTTAGGGGTAGTACTCTGAATGAAATTAGGTTGAAATTATTTTCAATGATGCCTACTATCATTTGTCATTTTTACACATACAAAAAACACTATTTAGAGTTTAAAAGCCTTGGACCACGAGTTAATCTTTATTTTAATTGATAAAAAATTGAAAAATTATTTAAAAGTAAAATGAAAAAATAGGCAAGTGAAACAGCAAGCTTGGAGTTATTAATATTTTTGAAAAAACATTCAAATTTGACTAGGGGTTCAATGAATAGTGTCAATGCCAACAACTGGTGATCTTAACCTAAATAAAATAAAAAAATTGACAAGTTAAAAATGCGAAGAATATTGCGAACTGAAATTTGTACAGTTCACATGCACCTACAATTATTTAGCTTCGAAAGAATGATGCAGTCATATTGTTTTAAAAACAATTAACTTCATGAAAATAAGATATCAAGGGCCAAGGCCATCATATTATTTTGACACTTTGAATGAGGTATTGAACTTACCTCGACTTTGGCAAACGCATAATTTCCACTGCCTGCATAACTTAAAGAAATCGTCAGCAAAACGAGAAAAATGCAAATGATATATCTTTTAGGAAACATGTTCTTATAATTACTCGACAATTATGTTTGTGAAGCACAATAACTTATATCTTAAGTCACGATAAAAAGACTGAAATCGATAGGATGGATAAAACAGCAGTCAAATCTGTCAAATCGGAATCAAGGTTGTCAGGGCCGGCCTCTCGAAGTTTGAAAATGTACGGGAAGTTTGGGAAAATTTCTTGGTAAATTTCAAATTGAGTACATATTTGCAAAGATTATTTCACAAATTTACCACTTTCGGTAGTGGCGTAATAGTAGAGTAGAGAAAGTGGCGGATTAATTTGAAATTTTTATTTCAAGAAGTCGATTTAATCCAGATGTATTTATTAATTTGAATAATTTGGATGCTTTTTTTAATAAATACAAAATAATAAATACATATTGATGCTAAAAATTATATAACATAAAGTAACTTGCATGAAACTGATTTTTGACAATAATAAAATAGTGCAACGAGTGGCCTTAACACACATTTTTAATCATAATAAAAATTTCCTAAAAATAAAAATTGTCGATAGCAAATCTAGTTAAGTGATAAAATATTTACAGTAATAAAAATTCCAAAATTAATACTTGAACAAATTTGTTTACAATTATTTAAAAATTGTATATTTGTGTAATAAAATATTATTGTCAATAATAAATGCAAATTATGAGAATTGTAGAAAAAAATATCGAACAATAGTTATTAATGGACAAATAAATATATATTATTGAATAAATACATACTTATATGTAATATTTTACGATCGAGGCAGTATTTAATACCATAATTCAGGTCCCTACGATTCGGTGCGTTGACACCACTTGAGACTCTGAGGTTAGAAAAGATGTTAGAAAACGTGTTTTGTTTGTCTTTTCAAATTCAAATCCTACACTACTCGACACATACGCCACTACATTCAGTGGTCAGTTTGCGAAACTTTCTGGACTTCCCCCACCAGGCCACCACGAGAGCCCCGGACCCAGGGTTGCGTATATGGTTGCGCACGTAATATACCTTAGGTAATTGACGTAGTTTGTTACATGTAAATTACCTACGTAATTTACGACCCTAGTTTTTTTACATGTAATTTACATTTTTAAAATGGCGACTGCGTTTATATAGAAAATAAACATAACCACATTCTTTAATACCCATACATTCCGGTTGGGAGGAGTTAAATTTTATTTTAAAGAGAGAAAATGGCAAAAAAATTTCTTTTTGCCCCGGGTGCAATCTTTTGATTTACTCATTTTTTAAATTTTATAAAAAATAATTCATTTATTTTCGCAAATAATGCATTCCGGAATAAGTGAGGTTATATTATGCTCTTTTCTTTTACCCGCCACCGCCACCCACCTTTCAAATTCGCCATTTTTTACGTATAACACGTAAAATACGTATTATACGTACAAAAGTTCGAGTTAAACGTAACCGTGCAACCATGATCAAAAAATACATGGTCTAGCCTTAAGCTCTCCCAGTTTCGTCCCTACTCGCGCTCTACCACAGCCAGCCATTTGGTTACCATAGCAACCGTTAGCGTCTCGGTTTTCACTCAAGAGATTTGAAATCATGAATTATGGCTATATTGTAAATCAATGGCAATACCTGCGAAAATTCTCAATATTCAAATGACGTGGAAAAAGCGGACACTGCTGACGCTATCCATTTGTGCAAGTGTAACGTGTTAAGATCAGCTTTGTGAAAATTGGAGTAGAGTTTGTATCAAAAATAAAAATTTTTAAGTGAATATAACGTGGCCATACGGCATGGAGAAATATTTTTGTGTATGATAAAGTTATATTATACATATTGGTAAGTGTACTTTAATAAGTGTACGAAGTAGCTGTAATTATAAACATAACCTACTAAGTCAATTTCCATATGTACAATGGATTTCATTGCATATTCTTATAAATAAAAATGCCAACCACTTGTGCAGTTGACGGTTGTGTCCATCAAGCCGATGAAAACAACCTAGAGATTAGTTTATTTCGCTTTCCGAAGGAGGAGTATTATATTCAAGAGAGGCAGAAAGTGTGCAGAAATAAACAGATCAACCCAAAACACGGTGAGCTAATTGTATATACATTCGAGAAAAAATATAGAAATGTCCATTGTAATTTCTAATATAACAGAGTTTCATATTTTATGCATATCATACGGTATCTAAAGAAAAATACCTATAGCGAGTAGGGAAGTGGCGGAGCGTTTTTTTTGTAGGTGGGGGTAGGGTTACATAACTCATAAATAATGAATACAGGTATAAACAGTCATATTGCCAAACATTTCACAAAGATTGCAATGATTATTATCAACGATTTAAAAAATTTAACAAATAGTTCAAAAATATTTTAATTTTGCCCAAGATTTCAAAAAGATTTCAAATATTTTGCAATGATTTCAAATATTTACCACAGATTTCGATGATGACTTCAATGATTTACCAAAGATTTAATAAATTTCTCAAATATTGCCAAATATTTCACAAAGATTAAAAAAGTTTCACAAATATTTTGCAAAGATTTCGGATAGATTTCAAAGAGTTAACAAAGATTTCAATAATTTCACAAATATTATTAGAAGGTTTTAGAAAGATTTTACTGAGGTTTAAAAAAATTCGTATAGACTTCAAGTAGATTTCAAAGATTCCACAACTCCAAGTGTCGACTCCAAGAGACTTATCCTTCGAGAATCGCCAAGCGACGTATACTGCCACGTACTTGAGTCCTTCTTGGCAAATTGTTTCAGTGGCGAGTGTTTGTTCTAACGCCTTTAAAAGTTCGAGTTCGTCAATCGAAGGATTGTAATCTTTTAAAGACGTATCTGGATTAAGGATAAGAATAAAGTTTTAATAAAAAAGCGTTTATGAAAATAATAATGGTAATACATTATGGTACATTTATACTTACAGATTGTAGTCCTAATGATATGAAGCGTCTCACGTTTTCAGCGTCTCAGCGTTCTGCGCCGCTAGTTTTTATAAAATGATATTGGAAAAGATTATAACAATATAGCAGGTTTTTGGGGAACTAACCAGCATTCTCCTCACTCTTTTGTTCCTCTTCACTCCTTTGCTCCTCTTCGCCCTCTTTCATTTTAAATTCATCAGACAGACTCATCAATCGTTGGTCTCCGATCACGTCTTCATCAAGAAAGAGACACTCAGAAAGTTTCTCATCTTTCATGCCTTGAACTCCATCCTTGGTGAGATCTAGTGTAACGATTCCATCTGAGTTGTTTTCTAACTCGGAGTTGTTGAAATCACACTGAAGGTCTCCATTATCAAGTGAATCATCTAAACAGAAGTTGCATTACAAATTAAAAAAACATTAAAAGTTGTATTAGGAATATTGCTTTCATTCTTGAGAAGATTATCACCAACAACTCTAAGATTACAAATAATAAGAAGACTTATATAAATATAGATACTTATTAATGCAATCAAAGTTATTTGGAGGGTTATATAATTGCAGGGTTATATTAACTTGGGGGCTTTTCTGAAGATTTTTGCATAATTTTTCGTGAGGATAACTTACCATCATTGTGATCGTCTTTTTCATTGGTGCCAGTTTCCAGTTGAATCTCGTCAGATTCATCCTCAATAACAGCGGCCCAGAAATCATCTGCAATAAAGTTACATATGTCAATAAATTCCTTGTCAACTCAACACTTTATACCTAATTATTCACTTTAAAAGAAAAGAAACCTTTGCTCTGCGCTGCACAAAAGTTTGGTGCACCAACAAGAGGTTCGGTGGTCGCATCGATTTCAACATCGAAGTCCTGTTGTGCATCCCCATCTTCGCTGGGGATATTAACGTCGATATTTATCCCTGAATTTCGACTTTGCAAATCAGAAGCGTTGAACAAACTTTTTTCGGAGGTATCTCTTTTTTGACGTTGCATCCGTCGGGAAGCGCTACCACAGCATGTTTCCCCAAAATATACCATCGTAAGCGATATTTCACCTCCAAGGCTGGCGGATGGTCATATCCCCTTCTGACCCCACGAATAAAAGAGAAAAAGTTCTTCAGGACGTCTTGATTTAATCGGTGCGTTAAAATGTACTCAATATTGTATTTCTCTTTCAAGTGTTGGTGCATACTTGGTAGAGATAAATTATTTAAGTGAATTCCTTTTTGAAAAGGAATCATTTCCTTGTGCTTTCCAACTCTCATTGTCGTACTGTCTGACGGATGCTCAAAGTACACTTGCTTAGAAGGTGCTTCTTCTTTTTTCTTCTTAGTGGAATTACCGGGCTGTTCATTGTTGGCTGTGTCCTCAGGTTTGTTAGTCCCGACTCCAAGTTGTGTCATAGGCTGATCGTAATCGTCATACAGGACTTGCTTCCACTTTTTAAACAAACCACGAGCCATGCCAACTTGACAAGCCTTGTGAGGTCCAATGATTTTTTATTTTTTCCTGTCAATGCAGAATTAAGGAGAAAGATGAAATTCGTCGAAGCTTATGATGGTGATCTTGTCCCTCACACTCAGCGTCTTAACTTTCTTTTTCATGATTCGAAGAACACTTTCGAGTATACCGGGTTCCATGTCAAACATTTCCATCCATCTTCTCATGGATGATAGTCCGGGTAAGGGGATTTTAACAATTTTCCTCATATACTCGTACGCTTTTGAAACATTTGCACGAAAGGAAATATCACTTGCAAAGTCCTCGCTATTCCACCTGGCTTGCTTTCGAGGATGAAATAACATTTTTATCTGACCTGGAATGAAGATCTCTTTCAATCTGTCCATCATCACTGCCTTCTCCCAATGGAAAAAATTTAATTTGTTTTCTGCATACTCCATTCTTATTTTATAGATATGGCAGGCTCTTTTCCAAAAAGCCTCGCT
>JAABKJ010003401.1:0-26043 GCA_011634705.1 Andricus grossulariae | reverse complement strand
AACATTTTCAGGGTTTTCCAGGTGAGTAGACACCTTCATTATTATATATATGCACCTCCGAAAAAAAGGTTAAGCAGTCTTTTTCTGTTCAGCAGAGAACAAATTTGAAAACAAATATTTTTTTCTTTAAGGGAATAAAAATTCCAGGACCATGAGCAAAATTCAAGGACTTTTCCAGGTTTTTTTTTCCAGGTAGAGAAACATTCAAGGATTTTTCCAGGTTTTCCAGGTGCTAGACACCCTGAATAAACAACACCCAAATAGAATTATAGAGAATCCTTCAAAGAATAAAATGAGGCCTTGATCATAAGGATTAAGTAAGAATTGTAACCTTTCCCTAAAGAGACAACAAAAACTAAAACTCCAAATAACTATTATTAAATAAACAATTTTCACCTGAATTATATTTTTCTAAAGTATGTTTAGAAGCCTCCGTCAAGATTTGCAGAAGTTAAAAATAAATCTATTTTTTTCGATTTTATAAATTATTTTAAAGATTGGCGACTTTTGAGATTGATTGTACATAGTTGTACATCCTTAAAAATGAAGACATACAGCGGACAATTTTTGAAGTAAGAGTTTAGAATTACGTACTGTAAACTCAACCATTTAATAATTGAAAAACTTAACAATTGAATTGAACATTTACAAAAAGTTTAAATCAAACTTATTGTAAATTGCATCATATCATGCGATATTTCAAGTGATTGTATTGATTTATCACCCTGAAAATGTTCTTTAATCCATCGAGGAAAAATAAAGGCAATAATTAGTCACAGACGGCTGTTTCTCGAGTGTAAATATAGAATGCAAGACATATTTACCTTCCACCACGTCGACGACTGCCGCGACTTCTGTGTGGCGAAGTTGGCCTGCCATATCGAGCCATTTGTACTCTTAGCTCCCTGCCATCTAAAAGCCGTCCATCCATGGCATCTAGCGCGTCCTCAGCATCTCTCTTGTCATAAAATCTAAAACAATTTTTTTTTTATCAACAACAGGTACACAATATAAAATTTAAATATAAAAACACGATCTTCCAAAATTTAAGACTAGGACTCACTTCAGAGATAAAAAATAGTGTAAATAGTATCAGTGTAGTCTAAATTTAAAAAGAGTATAGTCCGAAATCAAAACGTGTGATTTTCAAGCAATATTTCCAGTTTTCTAACCTAATATTTTTAAAGTATTGAAAACAAAATTCAATATTTGAAGGGCAGCCCACTATTTTTTTACATTTTTTTTTCTCCCCGGATAAGCCTCAGCAAACTTTTTTTGCAAGAAATCTGTCGACTTTGAATCATATAAACAATTTAAAAATCCGTTATTAAACCAATTTTTCAATATTATGTTAACAAAAATTTTAAACAATAATTAATCATTTCTAACTGAAAACGTCTGAAATAAAATATATATAAAACGAATTTTGACAATTTTGTTAGAAAAAGGAGTTGAATAATATTGTGCAATTTCAAAGTCGAGGAGCTAAAAATTAAACATTTATTTAAATTGAAGAATCACGAAATTGAATTATTTCGGATTAAAATTTCGAAACTAGGACAATGTAACAACGTTAAAAATTGAATATTTTAAGATTCGAATTTAAAAATTGTATTATTTATAATTAAAAGCGTTCAAAATTGAAAACGTTTGAATTTGAATAATTTTACATTCAGAGCAATTATAAAATTTGACAATTTGAAATTTAAAACTAAATTGTATTTTTTAAAGTCAAAACTTTCGAAATTCTAGAATTTCAAATTGTTATTACATAACAAAATTATAATTTAACATTAAAGCTGATGAGACAAATTTTTCTAAAATAAAAAAATATATAAATAAATTAACACTTATTTATACTGAAACCATTTGAAATTTCAATTATTCTAAGTAAATTTAAATCGTTCAAAAAAATAATAACTTTTAAATTCGTAATTACATTTTCCAAAATTCAAACAATTAATTTAAATTGCGAAATTAAAACCTATGAAAGGGCAAAATAAAATATTTAGCGTTCAACACGAAAATTCAGGACTCTAAAATGGTAACCATTTAAAATTACCGTAATTATTAAATTACTGATGTATCAATTTCAGAAAGTTCAATTTTTATCTTGTTTCATTCTAAACTCAATTTTAAATTTTCTAATTTCAAATCTTCCATTAGATTTATTATACATTCTTGAAATTTTCTAATCAAATATTTTTCAATTTGAAATCATTTATTTGTTTAAATCTTTAACTAAAAATCAGACCATTTTAAGACATTACATTAAAAATATAAAAAAATAATACAAAACAAGATTGCTGTGATATAATTCCAATTTTTGAAATCGTACAATTTTAAGCTTTTTGATTTGAAATTGCTTTATATTTGCATTAAAAAATATTAAATTCAAAACCGACTATCAAGGCTTTTAATATGAAATTTTGAAATATTTAATTGCGAAATTGTGCTCACATTTTGAATATTTGACTTTGAAACAAAAATATTGTGAAATATAGATTGTGAAAATCGTCTTTGGATAGCGACTAAAAATCTATTTTTGAATTTTAAATAAAAACTTGCTCCCGAGGAATGGCAAGGCTGAATAAGAATTAAAAAAATGTTGAACCAATAAAAATTTGTTGTTCCGAGAAAATAAATATTTAGTGTGACAAGATTGCACTGTAACAGACGATTTTTCGCTGAAAGGTCTATAAAAATAAGAAAGTTATGTTTCTTTGTAAACAAACGACAATAATTTTGAGAAATATCGTTTCTGATCGCAAGGAAAAAGTTAACTGAAAACAAAACCGTACAAAAGTGGACTTTTGTAGAAAATAAAGATTTAAAATAAAATAAAAATAAAGATGGGAGACAAGTACAGATAATCAGTTATCTGATTTTGAATTACCAATCTTATCATCGCTAAATTAAAAATGAGATTTCGACAAATCCTTTTAACGTAACACATATTTCATTTTTTAAGATTTTTTTAAATGCAAAAAGCCCATTTTTGGGATAAAAATTTTATTATTATTTAATCTATAAAGGATTAAAATTCCTATTTATTTAACGCAGGTCGGTTGAAAAATCAACTATTAACTTGTTGGTTAAAAATTGTATTAATTGGGTCAAAATTGAATTATTTTGTGGAAAATTCGTCTTTTTTGCCTTCAAAATTCAACAATTTGATTGCAATTTTTTGTCTATCATTACTAACAAAATTTGTTGTTGAAAATTTCACTAAATCCCACATTTCTGGTTAAAAATTCAACAATTGGATGGAAAATTAAACAATCTTTTTTGATTGAAAATTGAAGTCTTTGTTAAAAAAAATATTTTTTTATTTGGAAATTAAATCATTCTTTTGTAAACTCATATTTTTGGTTAAATTCAACTATTTTTTATTTAAACTTGATTTTTTTTGCAGACATCAACTATTAAATCTTTCGAAAAATAATTTTTTTGGTTGAAGATTCATCATTTTAGCTGAAAACTCATCTCTCTCGATGACAACTTAACCATTTTGTTGCGAATTCGTTTTTTTTTGCTTGGAAACTAACTTCTTGAACTAAAAATTTAAATATTTCTTTTCTTATTAAAAATTAAACTACTGGGTTAAAATTTCATCTACTATTTTGATAAAAATGCAATATTTTTACCACACTTGGTAAAAAGTACCTATTTCATTGAAAATTCGGCTTGTTGAACACAAACATTTTTGTTGAAAATTAAAATTTTCGGATTTGAAGATTCAACTATTTGGTAGAAAATTCATATTTTATCTTAAAAATGTATATAAAAAAGTTGAAATCACTTTCAATTAAAAATTTGAACCAATTAAAAACAGATTTTTATAGCCGAAAATGAGTTTTTTTTAAATGTAACTGAACATTTTTGTAGAAAATTCGTGTTTTTGTACGAATTCAACGGCTTTGAGTGGAAAATAGTCGTATTTCTCGATTTTTATGTATTTAATGGGAAAAAGAGGGAAATGGAGAAGAAAGGTTATTAAGTAAAAAGGGGACGGACTGTGATCCCTGGTATTGATCTGGGTTTTGGAACCTTCCGAATTCAGAGCTGTAAATGGACTGAAAAGCTGTAGGTCAGAATCCTTTTTTTAATTTTGAAATATAACTTTTTCGTTACGTGTAACATAAACTACTTCTGTAGATTTATAAACAAATTTCACACAAAAAAATCTTATATTTTACAAGAAATCCGAAAATTTTACAAGAAAAATGTAAAATCGCACTCTGGATGATTTATTATAAAAGACCAGTCATTCCTAGTGTAAAATTACACGATAATGGAAAATCACAATTATTGTATGATATTTTTACAATTTAATTTGAGGCGTGTTATTGAAAAAACAAGCTTGCTCAAAATACCAATTGCAGAAAAAGTCAGGGAAGTTTCCCTGACCAATTTCTTCATTTTTACTTACCAATAAAAATAATTTTCTCCCGAAAAAGATGTATTTTTAACAAAATACTGAATTTTCAACAAAATAGTTAAATTTTCGGCTAAAACTATTAATTTACAACCAAAAAAAGATAAACTTTCAAGTAAAAAGGAAAGTTATATTTTCAGTTGAAAAAAAATTAATTTCGAAGCAAAGAATTTAATGTTCAACCATTAAGATTAAATTTCTACAAAACAGTTACATTTTCAACCAAAGAAATTAATGTACAACCGAAAATAGAATTGTTATATTTTTAGTTAAAAAGATGAATTTTTAACAAAATAGTTCAATTTTGAACCAAAGAAATTAATTTCCAACTAAAATGATGAATCTTCAACTGAAATAGTTCAATTTTTAGTTTAAAAAATTAATTTACAAACAAAACGATGAAATTTTCAAGTAGAAATGAAACAGTTATAGATTCAGTTTAAAAAAATTAATTTTGAAGCAAAGAATTTAGTGTTCAACCAAAAGATAAATTTTCAACCACTAAAATTAATTTTCTACAATTTGTTTTTTTCTTAAATGAATTTTTAACAAAATAGTTAAATTTACCACCAAAGAAATTAATTTTCAACTGAAATGAGGAATCTTTGAACAAAAAAATGAATTTTTTACCAACAAGATTAATATTCTACCACAAAAAGTTAAATTTTCAACAAAATGCATGAATTTTTAACGAAGGAAACTTTAGATAAAAAGATTAATTTTTGACAACAACAAAAAAAAGATTTTTCGACAAAACATTAAAAATTTTAATCAAAGAAATTAATGTTCTGCCAAAAAGATAAAGTTTCACCCACTAATGTTAATTAACTACAAAAAAAAAAGAATTTTCAACAAAATAGTCAAATCATTAACTAACGAAATTAATTTTCAACTAAAATGAGAAATATTTAAACAAAATAATCAATTTTTCACCAAGAAGATTAATATTCTACCACAAAAGACGAGTTCTCATTGCATTTTTAGCAACAAAAATAAAATTTCTACGACAATATATTAACTTTTAAATCAGACTTGAGATTTTCAACAAAGAAAGATTTTTCAGTCAATAAAGAAAACAAAATCCTTCAAAATGTGTAATTTTCAACAAAAAAGTTAATATTCGACCAAATAGTTGGATTTTTAACCCAAATAGATGAATTTTCAACGAAACAGATGAATATTCAATAAAATAAATGGACTTTTTTGTTTTTAACAAACTTGTTGAAATTGTTTTTTGAAATTTAAATTTGTGTTTGAAATTTAATTGGATTTTTTTACCAAAAAAAGACTAAGTTTCCACTAAAATTATGAATCTTTAACAAAAAAATGTGTGCTTAAGAAAGTAGTTCAACTCTTAACAAAATAATTGAATTTTTCTGACTAAAAATGATGAATTGTTAACGAAAAATGTAATAGTTGATATAATAAGGAAATTTTTTTTTTAATTTAATATCAAAAACAGTAGAATTCATTCAAAAAATACGATTTTTTAAATAAAATAGGTTATTTTTCAATCAAATTGTTGAGTTTTAAGCCAAAAAGACCAATTTTTACGAAACAGGTGAATTTTCAAATATGGATTTCTAACAAAAAAGTTATCTTCAACCAAATAGTTGAATTTTCTATCAAAACAGAGGAATATTCAACCGAAAAACGAATTTTCAACAAAATAAATACATTTCTGACCAAAAAGATGTATTTTCAAGAAATTATGTATTTTTAAACAAAAGATTTCCAATCAAGAAGATTAATTTTCTACCAAAAACGGCGGATTTTCAACTGAAATGTGAAATGTTCATGGCAAAAAGCAGAAATTTTTGAACAATAAAGTTAATATTCGACCAAATAGTTGATTTTTCAGCCCAAAAAGACGAATTTTAAACGAAACAGATGAATGTTCAATCAAGATGGACTTTTTTGTTTTGAACAAAATTGTTGAATACTGAACAAAATAATAAAATCATAGGTTCATTCCCTAAACTTATAAATTATACAAATAACTTTTTCGAGGTCAACATGTTTCTTTAAGTAATAATTAATTGATTACAATCTTTACAATGTTAATTATTTTAAATACTATTCAGAACTTCCAACTTTTTATACAATTCGAAGTTTTCCTTTTTTTTTTGCATTAGTAAAATTCCACACATTTCAAGTTTTTGAAATCTAATTGAACAGTCACAATGAGACTGCGCCCTCATAAATTTCGAACAAAATGTAGATCCGCGCAAGAAAATTCGCGAAGCATCGTTTCCAGACATGCCCCAAAAATAAAAAAGCTACAAAAAAATCCTAGATTTTACATATTATATTTCTGTAATGTGCATCTATATTTAAACAATATTACGAATTTCCATAAAATTGGAATTAATCTTTAATATTTAACTAAAATCCAAAATTAGGACGCTCAATGTTTGGCTTAGGAGTAATTTTGGAGCCAGAAATTACTTCGGAGTAAAAATCTACAATAAAGCACAACATTTAAAACCAAAAAAATGAGGAAAAATGATACAAGATTTGAAAAAGAGAAAATACAAAATGGGTGACTCAATTTTTGGCAACGCTTGAAATGCTTGCAAGGCTGCGCGCCGAGTCATTTAAATGAGGGAATAGGTAGCGGTGTCAAAGCGTTGGATGACGTCATGCATTCGTTTAAGAGGGAAAATTTCAAGTTTATTGAGATAAAAGATCGAAATGTTGAGAATAAAAGGTTTCATTTGAGCATTTGAGGTCGACTTACCTGACGAAAGCGAATCCACGGCTTTCTCGGGTAAAACGGTCGCGTGGTATGTAAATATCCCCGACTTCGCCGCATCTCTCGAAAACGCGTCGCAGATCCTCCGGCGTCGTTCGATACGTCAAATTGTCCACTTTTAGAGAAACCATCCCGTCGATACGGGGCGGTGGGCGACCGTAACTCATTTTCACACGATTTCCACAACTTTTGAATGGAAATGCACTTTTCTTCGAAGAAAATTGGGAGAAGCCTTGAACACGCGTGAGGAACAAAATGGCGAATGGCTTAATGGCGGACGGCGGAACTTGTCGTGTTCTTGGCGAAGCGGTTAGGAAGAAGGGGTAGGAAGCCGGAAGTGGGCTAGTCAAATGAGAGACTAAGCGTCTATTTTAATCTGCTTATTACATCTAAATTATTATTTGTGACAAAATTTGAAGGTCTTTTGTTGGTGAGTTTTATATTTGGTGTTAGAATTGCGAAAACGGGTGAATTTTGATAATTAGAGTGGTAAATTCAAGCTTGCGAGCCACTTTCAAATATTTTTTAATAAATTCGTTTCTCAGTCTTTCAGTAGTCATTTGCTTGTGGGTTTTGATATTTGGTGGTAGAAATCGTGGCAGATATTAATTTTCTAAAAATCTGCGGCTGTGTGCGCAATTATTTCTGCGCATATAGAATTGGCGCGAAATTTAACAGCAAAAAATACACTACAACGAAAATGGTTATATGGGCTCATTAACAAATTTATTTGAACTATTTTTTTTTCTATGTATTATTAAAATTTCAATTTATTTATCGAAAATGTAAGAAAATGAAACTATTTTTGTTTGAAATTTAATTATTTTTGTTTTAAAAGTCTACTTTTATAGTTTTGGTTCGAAATTCATTTAGCTTAGTTGAAAATTTTATTATTTGGTTTAAAATTTAATTCTTTTACTGAAAATTCCAAAATTTGTTTAAAAATTTATCCTTTCTGCTTAAATATTCAACTTTTATTTTAATCAGTCTTTTGGGTTTAAGAATTTAACAATTTGGGTGTAAAATAAAACTATGGTTTAAATGAACTTCTTTCTTGAAAATAAATATTTTCCGGTTGAAACATCAATTATTTTGTAGAAAATTCGTCGTCTTTTCTTAACACTTTTTTTTTAAATTCATGTCTTTCAGTAGAAATTTAATCTTTTTTGATTAAAAATCCAACTGTTTAGTTGGAAATTTCGTTTATTTTGGTTCAATTCAATTGTTCTTTAATTAAAAAAACTATTTGCTGAAATATCAATTATTATAGTTTTTGTTGCAAATTTATTTATTTAATTTTTTTAAATTCAACTAATTGGCCGAAAGTTGAATTTTTTTCTTAAAAATTCATTTTTCTGGTTGTAAATTCATCATTTTAGTAAAAAATAATTTACTGAGTTGAAGATTTATTTTTGTTGTTAAAAATATTACTTATTTGTTGAACACTTGTTTTTTTGTTGTTGTTAGAAATTAATTTTTCTAACTGAAAATATTATTAATATTATTAATATAATAATATTTGTTTTTATTAAAAAAATATGAATTTTCAACTCAAAAAGGTCAAATATCAATCTAAAATGAAATAGCTAAATTTTGCAGTTTAAAAATAAATGTACAAAAACAAAAAAATGTTTAACAAATTAAATTTTGAACAACAAAATTAAATCTTCAACCAAGTAGATTATTTTCCTACTAAAATGATGAATCTACAACTAAAAGAGGAATTAAAAAAAAAATAGTTGAATTTTCGGGCAATTAGTTGAATTTTCCACCAAAAAAAGATTAAATTTCACCGTAAAATTTGTAGTTGATATTTTAAGGAAAAAATATTTTATTATATATTATTATATATTATTATATATTAAATTAAAAAAGATAAAATTTGAACAACAGCAAAAAACGAATTTTCAACAAATAAATTAAATTTTCAACAACAAAAAAACTAATCTTCTACCAAGTAGATTCTTTTTCTACCTAATTTATGAATTTTTAAGAAAAAAATGCCACTTTCGTTCAAATAGTTGAATTTTCAACCGAAAAAGATGAATTCTCAGCGAAAAATTTAGTACATGATATGTCAAAGAAGATTAAACAAAACAATAATAATAAAAATGATAATACATTTTTTTCAACAAATAAGTTAAATTTTCCAAAAAATAAATAAATCTTCAACCAGGTAGATTATTTTTCTACTAAAATGACGAATCTACAACTAAAAGAGGAATTTAAAAAAAAAAAAACTTTCGGGCAACCAGTTGAATTTTCAAAAAAAAAAAAAATTAATTTGAAATTAAAACTATGATAGTTAATACTTCAGCAAAGAATAATTTTAATTTTAAATCAAAAACAGTTGAATTTAATTACAAAAGACGAATCTTCAACTAAAAAAAAGATCAAATTACAACAAAAAATGGCATAGTTAAATTTTCAGTTAAAAAATTAATTTTTAACAAAAAAAAACGAATTTTCAAGAAAATAGTTCGAATTTCGGGCAATTAGTTGAATTTATTCAAAAAAGACGAATTTTCAATTAGAAAAGACGAAATTTCAACAAAAAATGTAAAAGTTAAATTTTCAGTTAAAAAAAATAATTTTCAAACAAAAAAATGAGTGTTTAAGAAAGTAATAATTCAACTTTCTGGCAATTAGTAGAATTTTCAACCAAAAAAGATGAATTCTTAACGAAAACTGTAATACTTGATATTTCAAAAAAGAATCATTTTAATTTAAAATCAAAAAAACTTGACAATTTTTTGTTTAAAAGTATTTTTGGTTGAGAATTCATCTGTTCTGGTAAAAAAATTTATTATTAAGTTGAAAATTTAATTATTTTTTCAAAATTCAACTATTTAGTTGAAAATCAATTTTTTTATTAAAAATTCATATTTTTGTTTTAAAAATTTAACTTTTTTGTGGTAAATTCATCTGTTTGTCTTAAACATTCAACAATTTGGTTGAATTTATTTTCTTTTTGACCGAAAAATCTTTCTTGTTTAAAATTTCACCTTATTTGTTAAAAATTAATCTTTTTTAGTTAAAAATACAACTATTCGATTAAAAATTAATTGACGATTCAACGAATCATTTGAAAATTCGTTTATTTTTCTGTCTGAGAATTAATTTTTTTAACTTAAAATTTTAATATTCTATTTTTGTTTAAAAATTGATGTTTCTTAGTTGAAAATTCGTATTTTTTGGTGAAAAATTAATCTTCCTGGTTGAAAATTCTTTTTTTTAAATTGTATATTAACTTTTTCAACTAAAAATGTAACTATATTAAATTTTTTGATGAATATTGATATTTTTTAGTTGAAAATTCATGTCTTCTGAAGAAAATTCGTCTTTTTGGGTTGAAAATTTTACAATTTTGTAAAAAAATGTATCCGTTTTGGTTTGAAATGTAACTATTTGGTTGAAAATTAACTTTTTTTTTAAATTCATATTTTCGGCTTGATTTGAAAATTAACTTCTTTTGGTTGAAAATTGAACCATTTTGTTGGAAATGCATTTTTTTTTAAATTCATCATTTTAGTTGAGAATTCATGTTTTTGTTTGAAAAATTAACTATTTCGTTGAAAATTATTTCTTCATATAGAAATTAATTTTTTCCTCTAAAATTTTAACTATTACATTTTCGGTTGAAAATTCATCTTTTTTAGTTGAAAATTCCACTATTTCCTTCAAAATTCATATCATTTGTTGAAAATGCAATATTTTTACCCGAAATCTTAGGAATTTAGAACATTGGTAATTTAATTTAATATAATATAGTACCCACATTAATTTCATTTAAAAGGATTTATTTATTATTTATTAATTAATTTATTATTTACTTATAAAAAATTTACGTTTTTCAGTTTGATTTAATTTATTTATAAAATTAAAAATTAAATAATTCAATTTATCAGTCGAAATTCTTAGTTTTCATTTAATCAGTTGAATTTTTACTCATTCAGATTTAGAGATGTATATTTCAAACACTGTGAGAAAATATTTTCACAAAAAACGTTTGATGTTTATACGTTTTACAATAATAAATGCTACTTAAATTGTGTTTGCTGATAAATATTGTATCTTTACTTACCTTCTTTTATTTGATAATAACGCAATCAATCCTGCACGTTCTGTGTCCTAATTAAAACGGTATTTAAACAATATTGAATATTATTACTTTTAATAAAACATATCTTCCGTATAGTGCATAAATATTGATTGAATCTAATTAAAATAAAATAAAAAAACTTTTTTAACGATGATAGGTGAAATCTATTATAGTCATACGTAGCTTCCTATTTATTATAAATATTTTATTTATTAAATGATTTAGAAATGAAAACATGATTTATTATGCCAAACTTTTTATTTTTCACTTAATTGCAGAATAGAGTAAAAAAATTACATATATCCTAACAATCACAAGGAAAATATTATTTTACCACCTCTTTGATGAAACATCGAAAAATATAACATATATCCATACTTTTATACTAATATAAATAATCAAATAATGTATAAAAATGTTTAAGAGTGCAGTATGGAAATATGTTATATTTTTCGATGTTTTATCAAAATTACACATCATTATATACATTAACATCATTAAACATTAACATTATAAAATAAGTTTATGCTTCTTTATATACATATATACCTATATATACATTTTAAAGAACTAAAATGTTTTACATTTGTGCATTTTAGGATGGTCCAAAAATGCGTTGGAACATTTTGTTCTCGAATTTTCATGCATATCGCCCACATAATTTGGTAAAAACGCAGAAACTGGCAATTAAAAAATTATGAATGTTCCTCTTCATGTTGTAGAAAAATGGAAATATAAGAAAACCATACCTAATTTTTTATGAAAAATAATCCTCTCAATTGAAGTATGAATATTATCAGAAAGGTACTATCTCAATTCTATAAAACTATATTCTGAAAGTGAAAATTTTCGGTTGATTCGTGAAAATATCAAAAAATTTTCTCTATGAAAATATCAGAAAAATTACCCATTTCCATATGGTTTTGTTACATAATTCCCTAAAATTTCCGAATATAATTCTCCATTTTTTTCTGAAAACGTGCCACTTCGTTCCGAGATTTTTCCGAAAATTATCTAATGTAACGAAATTTGGGAATATTCCATGCCGAAGATTATAGGGAAAATTCCCGAATTTTTTGCAGTTCAGTCAACGTCTGTGGCATTTTTCGAAAAAAATGTGTCAATTAATAAAAATGTTGTTCGTAATGTCTATTTTAAGTTTACTTTCATAGTTATATACTTATATAGTATACACAATAGGGTGGTACAATTTTTTTTCTCGAACTTTCATGCATATGGCCTCTAAATTTGTTCAAATCTACAAAAAAATAAATTTGTTTTTACATTCTCATCATTCATGATTGAGAAAGTATGATAATTTTCCGATATTTCACACCTCAGTTTTTCAACGGATCTCCGCGTTTTGTGACCCCCTGAAGCCGAAAATTAAGTTTTGGCAATGGAAGATTCTTTTAAAATGATATTTAGAGGCAAGCCCCATAAAATTAGTCATAGAATACAAATAAACCATTACTTTTAACTATCACCTCTATAATTCTGTTTTATAGGGTCCCAAAAAACCCCCATTAGAGAAACATTGGGTTTTCCGAATTTTGGGCGCTAATTATGATTTTTTGCGGTTGATGATGATAATAATAATAATTAAATAATTTGAAAGTAAACAAAAAGTGGAAAATTTTAGAAAAAACTGCAACTTTTTACCATTATTCTAAGAGAATATTTTTATAAATAATAATAAATGGGTTAAACAATTATTTCTGTCAAATTTAATTAACTATATTGCCTCACTCTAACTGAAAAATTAAAAACAAGTTGAGAAATTTGGAAAAAACGGTGACTTTCTAAATCTATTCTAAGAGGAAATTGTTATAAACAATTAAAATTTGCTTAAAAATTGATTTACACATCTAGTTTTTAATAGAATGTAATACTTTATATATTAGAAACAATTTGTAATTAAAAACACGCAAATAAATCATAATTAGCGCCAAAAACACGCAAAACACAATTTTTCACTTATGGTTTTTTTGTGGATTCAGACAAATTTGGGGGCGATATGCATGAAAATTCGAGACAAAAATTTCTACCACCCTATCGTGCATGCTATAAGTATATAACTATAAAAGTAAACTTGAGTTAGACATTAAAAACACTATTTTCATTAATTGACACATTTTTTTCGAAAAACGCCACAGACCTTGATTGAACTGCAAATAATTTCGGGAATTTTCCCTATACTCTTCGGCATGGAGATTCCCAAATTTTGTTATATTAGGTAATTTTCGGAAAGATGTCTGGACGAAGTAGCACTATTTCAGAAAAAATCGAGAATTATTAGGAAATTTTAGGGACTTATGTAACAATACCATATGCAAATGGTTAATTTTTCTGATACTTTCATAGAGAAAATTTCTTAATATTTTTACGTATCAAACGAAAATTACCACTTTTAGAATATAGTTTTATAGAAGTTAGATAGTACCTTTTTGGTAATATTCATACTTTAATTGAGAGAATTTTTTTCATAAAAAATTAGGTATGATTTTCTTATATTTCCATTATTCTACAACATGAAGAGTAACATTCATAATTTTTTAATTGCCAGCTTCTGCGTTTTTACCAAACTCAAACACTTAAAACAATAACCGTTGTACTTGATTCATTCCAGGGAAAAATTTCATTAAAAATGGTAGTGACGCATTTAGTGGGTTATTTCTAATATCTAATAAGTGCAAGAATGTACGGTTTCCCAACAATATATCTTCCATGAATCGAAATCGATTCCCGGTTAATACTAAATTCTTAAGATTCGTTAAGTAACTATCAAAATGAGCTAGTTTATTGTCAGATAAATTTAATTCGAGTAAATTTTTCAAGTTGTTAAAAATACCAGCTGCAATTTTTTCTATACCATTTCCACTCAAAGATAAACTTTTCAAAGTGTCAGAAGAACAAATAGATTCTGGATTGATATCAGTTATACGATTGCGGTCAAGATACAAGTTTCTCAACTTATTTAATTCGCGTAAACCTGGTACTTTATTAAGAAGATTATCACTTAAATCCAAAAAATTTAAATTATGCAGATTTTTAAATACTGAGTCACTTATGCCTGAAATTTTATTTCTTGATAGATTTAAATGAATTAATTTGGTCATTTGCTCAAACGCATTGCCAAAGAGGTGGAATATTTCGTTGTTGGACATCGACAGAAATTTTAAATTTGTAAAATCACTTAACACGGTAGAATTATAATTACCAATTGGATTCGGTTCATCCGAACATCTCCATCCTAAGCTATTAATTTTATTTCCATTCAGAGAAAGAGTCATTAAAGAATCTTTTTTGCTTCCTATAAAATCCATATATTCTCTAAAATCTCGCAAATCTATCGACACTATTTCACATCTTTCTATATACAATTGCCTTATAGTCGATGGGATTTCCACCAGGAATTCATTTACTGTATATTTTAAATTGTTACCTGAAAAATATATGTGGGTCAATCTCGGCAAAAGTTGTGTCCAATTCGAAGAACAAATACTTCCCAACTGAAGATCTTGTAGATGTAGATGACTTAGTTTTGGAAGTTTCGTTCGAATCTCAAAAGAGTTAAAGTGTATATACGGATTGACCTTATAATAATAAATTGGTGTTTGAAGAAATTTCATTCGATCCAATATAAGAGTATCAAGATTTTCGTGAATACCAAATTCCAAGAAAGTACTTAGATTTAGCTTGTTTCCTGCCAAATTTAGGAATCTCAAATTTGGAAGTTTTTCGAATGCCAGAAAGGAACCTTCTTCTATTTCATTGTCTTCTAGACTGAGATGCGTCACGGCCAGACTAGATATGAATCCATCGAAAATTTTGCGTATGCCCATGTTTGAAAAATTCAAATGTAGATTTACAAGGCATTTCTTATTTTCATCCATTGAGGAAGACTTCTTTTTCACACAACCATTATCTTCTGCCTTAAATTTAGCTTCTTGTTCCCTACATAGACGCATGTTTTTAAAGCATTCCTTATTTTCATCCATTGAGGAACTTTTCTTTTTCACACAAACATCATCTTCTGCCTTGAATTGTGCTTCTTGTTCCATGCATAGGCACTTTTTTTTAAGGCATTCCTTATTTTCATCCATTGAGAAACTTTTCTTTGTCATACAATCATCATCTTCTGCCTTGAATTGCGCTTCTTGTCCCATGCATAGGCACTTTTTTTGAAGGCATTCCTTATTTTCATCCATTGAGGAACTTTTCTTTTTCACACAACCATCATCTTTTGGCTTGAGTTGTGCTTCTTGTTCCATACATAGGCACTTTTTTTTAAGGCATTCCTTATTTTCATCCATCGAAGAACTTTTCTCTTTCGCAGAACGATCATCTTCTGCCTCGCATTGTGCTTCTTGTTCCCTACATAGGCACATTTTTTTAAGGCATTCCTTATTTTCATTCATCGAAGAACTTTTCTCTTTCACAGAACGATCATCTTCTGCCTCGCATTGTGCTTTTTGCTCCTTGTTAATGTTTGAAAAATGCGAGTGTTCCTTTTCAAGATCTTCCTCATTTTTATCCTTTGAAGAACTTTTCTCTTTCGCACAACGATCATTTTCTGCCTCGCATTGTGCTTCTTGTTCCCTGCAGAGGCACATTTTTTTAAGGCATTCCTTATTTTCATCCATCGAAGAACTTTTCTCTTTCACAGAACGATCATTTTCTGCCTCGCATTGTGCTTTTTGCTCCTTGTCTGTGTTCGAAAAATGCGAATGTTCCTTTTCAAGATCTTCCTCATTTTTATCCTTTGAAGAACTTTTCTCTTCCTCAGATCGATCATCTTCTGCCTCATAGTGTGTTTCTTGTTCCTTGTCCATTTTTGAAAAACTCGAATGTTCCTTATTTTTATCCATCGAGGAACTTTTATCTTTCACAGAGTCTTCTGCCTTATATTCTGTTTCTTCCTTATTGTCCACAGTTGAAAAACTCGAATGTTCCTCTTCAAGATGTTTCCCATTTTCATCCGTCGAAGAACTTTTCTCTTTCTCAGATCGATTATCTTCTGCCTCATAGTGTGTTTCTTCTTCCTTTTCCATGTTTGAAAAATGCGAATGTTTTTCTTGAAGATGTTCCTCATTTTCATCCGCCGAAGAACTTTTCTCTTTCATAGAATGATCATTTTCTGCCTGGGTGTTCTTCTCGTGTGTTTCTATTTCCTTGTCGATATTTGAAAAACTCGAATGTTCCTTTTCAGGATGTTCCCCGTTTTCATCCATCGAGGAACTTTCCTCTTTTACAGAATCTTCTGCCTCGGATTGTGTTTCTTCTTCCTTGCATAGACCCATGTTTGAAAAACTCAAATGTTCCTTATTTTTATCCATCGAGGAACTTTTCTCTTTCACAGAGTCTTCTGCCTTATATTCTGTTTGTTCTTCATTGTCCGCGGCTGAAAAACTCGAATGTTCCTTTTCAGGATGTTCCCCATTTTCATCTATCGATGAACTTTTCTCTTTTACAGAATCTTTTTCCTCAGATTTTATTTCTTCTTCCTTGCGTAGACCCATGTTTGAAAAACTCGAATGTTCCTCTTCAAGATGTTCCTCATTTTCATCCATCGGAGAACTTTTCTCTTTCACAGAACGATCATCTTCTGCCTCATGGTGTGTTTCTACTTCTTTGTCGATGTTTGAAAAACTCGAATGTTCCTTTTCAAGAACTTCCTCCTTTTTATCCATTGAGGAACTTTCCTCTTTCACAGAATCTTCTGCCCCGGATTGTGTTTCTTCTTCCTTGCCCATGTTTGAAAAACTCGAATGTTCCATTTCAAGAACTTCCTCCTCTTTATCCATTAAGGAACTTTCCTGTTTCACAGAATCTTCTGCCTCGGATTGTGTTTTTTCTTCCTTGCCCATGTTTGAAAAACTCGAATGTTCCTTTTCAAGAACTTCCTCCTTTTTATCCATCGAGGAACTTTCCTCTTTTACAGAATCTTCTGTCTTATATTTTGTTTCTTCTTCCTTGCCCATGTTTGAAATACTCGAATGTTCCTCTTCAAGAACTTCCTCCTTTTCATCCATCGAGGAACTTTCCTCTTTCACAGAATCTTCTGCCTTATATTGTGTTTCTTCTTCCCCTCCAATACACAGTCCACAGCATATCATTATTATAAGTAGATACTTTGAATACAATACCATTTTCTTTCCTACTTTTGACATGACTTAATTTTTAATTGTATGAAAATTCAGTAGTCACAGTTTTAAGTGCCAAAAATACTGACTTCAGAAAATACGACTTTGATTATTAAGGTATGTTTTAACCGCAACTTCAGATTATATTGTGCTGATGTTCCAGATGTAAGGGGGGTTTATATACGATTGTATTTACCACCTAATTTTGATATGATTGTAGAGCGTACAATCACGCTTTAAATCCCAATGACATTTTTTATCTGAAGTTGGATAAAACCGTTGCAAACAAAGGACTATTTGGAAATGAAATCCATCATACATTTCAAGTTTGTAAAATATTGTTCTACAATAAGATCACTAATCGATGTTAAAATGCTCACCTCATCAGGAAATAAAAATCCAAAGTCAAAAATAAAACCTTAATAAAATTAAAGAAACTAATCTCAAATTCTCCTCTCGAGTTCTGTGAAAAAAGCTATTGTTATTAATATTCTAAATTTCACCATCTTGTAAGGTAGTGAGGCCCATCAACAAAAAACGAAAGACATTAAAAATTATTTAACAAAATAGACGTAAAAAAAGTTAACTTTGAAAGAGGAGACGGAACAAGCGTTCCGACCCACATTGATGATTAACATCGAGAGACAATATGCACAATATCGTTAACTACTGTTTTTGTATATAAATTTATTTATCAAATATTTAATGTTTTCAATTTAATTTACTTCTTACTACACGCATTTTGTTTATGCAAACACACAATTGCACTCGCACTCATGACGGCCCACGTGCTTATCAATCACTTCAGTGCGACAATTGAAGGCGATACGCGTGCGACGTGAATTGCATTTTCAAGATTGAAGATTAGTTTTTTACCAAAAAACACGAACTTACAATCAAATACATGAACTTACAAGCAAATATCTAAATTCGCATACAAAAAGGTTAATTTTTTACCCAAAATGAAGAATTTTTAACAAAATACATGAATTCATAATAAAATAGTTGAATTTTCAACAAAATAGTCAAGTTTTCAAACAAAAAGATGAATTCCCTAACAAGAATCTTAATTTTCTAAGAAATTTCAACAAATTAAATAAATTTTCAACTAAGAAAGACAAATTTTCACTAAAAATGAAATAGTTGAATGTTCAGTTTAAAAAATTAATTTTTAAACAAAACGAGTTTTCAAGATAATAGTTCAATTTTCAACCAAACTATTTTCATCTAAAATCAAGAATCGTCAATCAGAAAACTGAATTTTAACAAAGTAGTTCAACTTTCAACCACGTAGTTGTATTTTATATTTAAAAAAATAAATGTTTAACAAAAAATGGAATAGCTAAATTTTCAATTAGGAAAATTCATTTTCAAAGAAAAAGACAGCATTTTCAACGAAGTAGTTGAATACCATTTGGAATACTAAGTTGCATTTTTAACAAAAAGAACAGATGAACTTTTCCACAAAAGAGATGCTTTTTCAATCAAAAAGATAGATTTTTAACAAATGACAAATTTATAACCGAATAGTTAAATATTAAATCAAGATGATTTGTTTTCTATACAAGTAAAGACGAATTTTCAACAAAATACATGGATTTTCAAGAAAATAGTTATATTTTCAACCAAGATAATAAATTTTCTAACAAAAAATACGAATTTTGAACAAATTACATACATTTTTAAACATATAGTGATGTGAGCAAAGATTTATTTGAATAATTTTTAGTTTATATTTTTTCTTTTCTAAATTTTTCTACTAAAATGTTGAATTTTAAACCAAAAAAGATTAATTTTTAACAAAAAATGAAGAAGCTAAATTATTATTGGCAAGACTAATTTTCAATAAACAAAAACGAATTTTGTACGAAAAAGTCTAATATTGTATAAAATAGTTGAATTTTATACCAAATTGTTAAATTTTAAAGCCAAAAAGACGACTCATCTGTAATTCAGTTGAATTTTCAACCAGAGAATATGAATTTTCAACCAAAAATTTAATTTACAACCAATTAATTTAATTTTCAACAAAACAGTTGAATTTTCAGCAAATTCATTTTTAACAACAACAAAAAACCAAATTTTAACTAAATTTAAGAAACTTCAACCAAAAAAAAAATAAACTTTTTGAAAATAGTTCAATTTTTAAACAAGTTGTTGTATTTTAGAGCAAAAACTACGAATTTTCTACAAAAAAGATAAATTTTCAACACGAAAATGTTAATTTTTAACAAAAAGTTAATTCTCAACTGAAACAGATTAATTTTTAACCAGACAGTTGCATTTGCAACCCCAAAAAAATGACTTTTCTACAGAAAGAGATGAATTTTAAAACCAAAAAGATGAATGTTTAACAAAATAGTTGAATTTTCAACAAAATACTTGAATATCAACCAAAAAATTTGTTTAAACCAAAAAAGAGAAATTTTTAACAAATACATAATTTTTCCACCAAATAATAAAAATTTCTACCAAATTGTTGGATTTTCAAATCAAAAGATGAATTTTCTACCAAGAAGTACGACTTTTTAACAAAATTGTTGAATTTTCAACAAAATAATTCAATTTTGAATTAAAAAATTAACTTTAGGGGGCAAATTCTGGTTTTCGAAAAATAATTATTTCAATTTAAATAATGCAATGAATATATTGAAAATTTGTGATTTTTCACCTGTTATGTAACATTTTTCTCAATCCTTCAACTGAAACTTTTAGAGAAGGATTTCAATAATTTCAAGGGATTTAAAAGGATTTGAAGTGATTTCCAAGGATTTTAATTATTTTAAGGGATTTAAAATTTTTTTCATGGGGGTTTAAATAATAATATCTCAGAATTTCGGAAGATTTGATTGGAACAATTTTATAAGACCTATAGAATATTTCATAAGATTTCAAGAATTTCAATAATTTCAAGTAGATCCAAAGAATTTGAGAGATTTTAGGGTGTTCAACAAAATTCTAAAGAATTTTTAAGAACGTCAATTATTTTTGGTTGGAAAGTCTAAACTATTATATTGTTGGTCCGGAATTCATGTGGTTTAGTTAACAATTTTATTATTTGGCTGAAAATGTAATTCTTATTTTCTTGAAGATTCCAAAATTTGGTTAGAAAGTCATCCTTTTTGTTTAAAAATCCAACTCTTTTATTAATAACTTGTCTTTTGGGTTTAAATATTCAATTATTTTGGTTGAAAAGTCAACTGCTTTGTAGAAAATACGTCGTCTTAACTTGAAATTGTTGTTGAAAATTCATCTCTTTTAGTATAAATGTAATCTTTTTGGTTAAAAATGCACCTGTTTGTTTAAGGATTCAACTATTTTGTTCAAAATTTATCTTTTTTGGTTGAATTCAACTGTTTTTGATTTAAATTAAAATGATTCTTTGTTGAAATATCAAATATTACTGTTTTCGTTGCGAATTCACCTTTTAGGGTTGAAAATTAAACTAATTGCCCTAAATAATTTGATGTTAATGTTTTTTGTCTATACATAGTCTGAAATCAATATTTTTTAAAATATTGATTATGAAATTTATAAGTTGTGAGAAAAATTAATAATCAGTATTTAAAAAATATTGATTTTAGACCATGTAATAGTTGTTTAAACAATTAAAAATTAGTTTAAAAATACTTAAAAAGTTATGTTTACCGAATAATAATCATTTATGTCAAAAACAGTTTTCATAAAGTTGTCTTTGGCATGAACCTGACACAAAATTGATGATCTATTTTACCAAAATGGCTCGGAAAACCTGAAAAAACTATTTTTTTCTATTTTATTAAAAATCATTGGTTGTATTGGAAATATGTTAAAATAAAAGCTGTACATATTTATTAACTACATCTTTTTTGTTGGATTACTTTTTATCTATCATTAATCATTTCAAAAATTTAATTTAGTATATAACGTTGTTATACTAAAATAATTTACAATAATAAATGCTACTTAAATTATGTTTGCTAACAAATATTGTATCTTCACTTACCTTCTTTTATTTGAAATTAACAATCGATCCTTTTGCACGTTCTTTATCTTAATTAAAAAAGAGTATTTACAAAATATTGTATATTATTACTTTCAATCAAATGTATCTTTCGTATACAGCGTATACATATTTATTAAATGCAATTAAGATAAAAGAAGAAATATTTTAATGATGATAAGTGAAATCTATTATATAATTATATATAGCCTCTAGCTTCTATATTTATTATAAATATGTAATTTATTCAATGATTCAGAAATGAAAACATCAGTTACGCCAAACTTTTTATTTGTAATTTAATTGCAGAATATGGTAAGAAAATTACATATATCATAAAAAGCATGCACAAAGAAAATCTTAACAAGATAAAAAAGACCGCATAAAACACAAGTACATATGTGATTTTACCTCATCTTTGATAAACATTAACATTATAAAATAAACGCAGGCTTGTTTATACAATAAAATTATTTGTGTATACTATATAGCTATATAAAAGTAAACTTGAGAAAGACGTTACATATATCATAAAAAGCACAATGAAAATCTTAGCAAGAGACGAATAAATAAGACCGCATATAACGCAAGTTATATCATATTATTTTACATATATTATTTTATATAAAATATAAAATATTTCCATACTTTTATACTATCATATTATATAGTATAAAAGTATGGAAATATGTTATATTTTACGACGTTTTATCAAATTGAAACGTCATCATGCATTAATATTATAAAACAAGCATATGTTTATTTATATATACCTAATGATACATAAATTTAAGAAACTGAAGTAATTTTCGGAATTTGTGTATATTTACCTTATAAATATAAAAGTAAACTTGAGATAGACATTATACAAGCAATGTTTTGATTAATTGATACATAACACTTTTTTTCGGAAAACGATGCAGAAAACACAGAAGATCGTTTTTATCTGCAATTGTATAAAAACACAGCAAACAGACGGCAATTCTACATAGATTGAACGGCAAAAAATTTAGTGGTACTATTTCGGAAAAAAATCTAGAATTATCCGGAAATGTTATGGAATAAGGTAACAAAACCATATGAAAACGGGTAATTTTTCTTATACTTTCATAGGGAAAATATCTTAATATTTTCACGGATTAAACTGAATTCATAGCTTAATTAAGAGAATTCTTTTTCATAAAAAGTTGGGTATGGTTTTCTTATATCATAATTCATATATGTTTCCTTTTTTTAGAAAATAAAGCGTAACATTCATAATTTTTTAATTGTCAACTGTTCTCAGCGTTTTTACCAAATTTTGTAATACAACATATCGTTTTGATTTACGGAAACTCAAGCACTTAAAACATTAACCGTTTTACATTATTTTTCATTCTTTTCTCAAAGAAGAATTGCATTAAAAATGGTAGTGATTCATTTACTGGGTTATTTCTAATATCTAATAAATGCAAGATTGTATAGTTTCCCAACAATATATCTTCCATGGATCGAAATTGATTCCCGCTTAACACTAAATTCTTAAGATTCGCTGATTGACAATCAAATTTAGCGAGTTTATTTTCAGATAAATTTAGTTCGAGTAAATTCTTCAAGTTGTTGAATGTACCAGCTGGAATATTTTCTATACTATTTCCACTCAAAGATAAAATTTTCAAAGTATCAGAAGAACAAATAGATTCTGAATTTATATCAGTTATAAGATTGCGGTCAAGATACAAATTTCTCAAATTATTTAATTCACATATACCTGATACTTTTTTAAGTTGATTGTCACTTAGATCCAAAATTTCTAAATTATGCAGATTTGATATTCTTTCACTCATATCTGAAATTCTATTTTTTGATAAATTTAAAGAAACTAATTTGGTATTTTGCTTAAAAGCATTGCCAAAGAGGTGAAATATTTCGTTGTTGGAAATGGACAGAAATTCTAAATTTTTAAATTGACTTAAGTCTGTATTATTGCATTCTGCTTGCAACGGGTAATATGTCATGGGATCGTATATCGACGAAGGCCACATCAATCCCAAACAATTAATTTTATTTTCATCCAGAGAAAGAGTAATTAAAGAATCTGTATTGCTTTCTAATATAAAACCTTTATCATATTTGAATTCTATCGATTCTATTTCACTTCTTTCTATATACAAATGCCTTATAGTCGATGGAATTTCTAACAGGAATTGATTCACAGTATGTTTTAAATCGTTACCTGAAAAATATAAGTGAGTCAGACTTGGCAAAATTTGTGTCCAATTCGGTGAAAAAATACTTCCTAACTGAAGATCTTCTAGATGTAGATGACTGAGTTTCGGGAGTTTGGTTCCAAACTCGAAAGAGTTAAAGTGTGGTATATCAGGATTGGCCTCATAATAATAAGTTGATGTTTGAAGAAATTGCATTCGATCCAAAATAAGAGTATCAAGATTTTCGTGAATACCAGATGCCAAGAAAGTAGGTAGATTGAGCTTGTTTCCTGCCAAATTTAGGTATCTCAAGTTTGGAAGTTTTTCGAATGTCTCAAAGGATCCTTCTTCTATTTCGTTGTCTTCTAGATCGAGATGCGTCACACCAGCACTAGATATGAATCCGTCGAAAATTTTTCGTAAGCCCATGTTTGAAAGATTCAAATTTAGGTTTTCAGTACATATGCATTCCTTATTTTCATCCACTGAGGAATTTTTCTCTATCACAGAACGATCATCTTCTGCCTCGAATTGTGTTTCTTCTTCCCCTCCAAGACACAGTCCACAGCATATAATTATTATAATTAGATACTTTGAATAAAACATAATTTTCTCCACTACTATTGACATGACTTTATTTTAAATTGTATGAAAATTCAGTAGTCACAGTTTTAAATGCCAAAAATACTGACTTCAGAAAATATGACTTTGATAATTAGGGTATGTTTTAACCACAGCTACAGAATATATTGTGCTGATATTTCAGATGAAAGGGGGGTTTATATACGATTGCTTTGCCCACCTCATTTTGATATGATTGTACATTGTACATTCATGCAAATTTATCAATGTCAGTATTCATAGAATTGAGGATGTAAGCTAGCTTTTACAATGTACAACGCTGAATCTCAAAAATCGAGGAGGAAACAGTTACCTCTTTTTACAAAACTACTCTGTATTAGGAGACTCACGCAAATTTTCAATAAAAAAGGATGGATTTTTAACAAAATTGTTTAATTTTCAACCAAGTATACTAACTTTTCACCAAATAGTGAAATTTTCAACCAAGAACATAAATTTGTAAAAAAAAAAAAAATCTTCACCAAAAAATAGAATTTTTCAACCAAATAGCTGAATATTCAATTGAAAAAACAAATTTCAACAAAAAAAATCGAACAGTTATATTTTCAATTGAACTTTTTTTTTCTACCAACAAACAACCAAATTTGTTACAAAATATTCAAATCTTTGAAAAATAAATGAATATTCCACTAAAGTGATGCATCTCCAGCCAAAAATTGAATTTTTAGGGAAGTAGTTCAACTTTCAACCAAGCAGTTAAATTTTTAACCGAATAGTTGAAGTTTCAACTATAAAAGAGAAATTTACAATAAAAAACGAAATAGTTCATTTTTCAAACAAAAGAAAAAAGAATAATTCAACAAAATATTTGAATCCTCAAACAAAAAGAACAAAACAGTTGACTTTGCAAACAAAAAGGATACATTTTAAGAAAGTTGTTCAATTTTCAACAAAGTAAATTAATTTTCAAGCAAATACTGGAATTTTTATGAAGTAGATTAATTTTCTACCAAAAAACAAGAATTTTTAATAAAATACATGAAATTTCAACGAAATAGTTGAATTTTCAAGTAAGAACATTAAATTTGTACAAAAAAAAACACAAACTTTTAATAAAATACTTGAATATTCAACCGAATAGTTGAATTTCTATTGAGAAGATTAATTTTCTACCGAAAAAGACGAATTTTTAATTAAATAGTTAAATTTTCAACCAAACTATTTTCAACTAAAATCAAGAATCTTCAACCAGAAAACTGAATTTTTAACAAAGTAGTTCAACTTTCAAACATGTAGTTGAATTTTCAACTAAAAAAGATTAATTTCCAACGATAAAATGAATAGTTAAATTTTCAGTAAAGGAAATTAATTCTGAACTCAAAGAAAACGACTTTTAACAATGTAGTTGAATTTTCTACCAAAATAGTTGAATTTTCAACCAAAAAACATGAATTTTTAACAAAATTGTTGAATTTCCTAAAAAATAGATTAATTTTTGCTTCCTCATAAAGGAAGTTTTGTAATGGTAACATTTTCAGAAATTTTTTAATTCATTTAATTAAAACTTCCTTAATTTAATAATGTCTTATACAATGTTCTAAGCCATTTTCCGGATGTGTGTGTGGATGTCACACTTTTTTGTGAAGACGATAACTTGAAAATGGTTGCAGATAAATTGATAAAATTTGGAGGGCTTATTTTTACCACTAATATCTTGAAACTGGCCAAAGGATTTCTAGAAATATTTATTGCATTTTTTTGAGCACTCAATAATATTTTAAAAATCGGTTTTTCATGGTAAAACTTTTTTCATTAACATAATTCAAAGTTGATGCAAGAATATAAAAGA
>JAABKJ010003400.1:0-26043 GCA_011634705.1 Andricus grossulariae | reverse complement strand
TTAGGGCCTGTCGCCACGGTAATTAACAATAGAGAAAGAGCTGACGGTTAGATCTATCACTAATTTTCTCGAAAACTGTCACTCGCAAAATTTTGCGTAGTGGCTTAGATAAACGAAAAAACCATGATTCTTATGGTTTCTTCATGGTTTCACCATGAAAATCGCTTTGACGCCAATTTTCATTATCATATCCGTAATCAGCGCATCAAATTACATAAATATAAGAAGTTTTAACAAAATGAGAAAAAAACGTGACCGAACATTTCTTTAATTTGGGAGACTTAAGGTTTTCAAAATCATCAAAATTAAGCAAATTTATTTATTTTTATCTCTAAAATAGAAGAGTTTTCAATTGTAAATCTTTAAAATTGAACAAGTTTCCGAATTTTTAAATGGAAACATCTGCAAAATGAGTCAGTTTTTGGTTTTGAAGAGAACAATTTTGAAAATGAAAAAAAAAATTTTGAATTTTTTTTGGAAAATTTGTGTAATTAGCTCAAAAAATAGGAATGTACAGAATTTCCGCTGGTAGTGTCTTTGTAATTTTTGGAAAAAATTATGCATTTCATATGAAAATAAGAAAGAAAATGGGCCTAAATATTTATATTAATAACAAAATGTAATAAATAAAAATTAATTTCATCAACTGCCACTTTCTTAACAATTAAAATAAATATTTTCTACGCCTTCGCGAAATTATGACATGTTGCACACGTATTTATTTTCAGGCATCTGGGAGAGTTACTGAATTGGGACTGAATGGAAGAGACTGAATGGGATCCCTGGAGCGTACAATCATGGTTGGGTATATTGCCTGGATCAGTTACACTCGCCGCCCCCAAGCGACATAAAAAAAAGCCTAAAAAAAATAATTGCTAATAGCCAATCATTTATTAATTTTGAAACTTTATTTCTTATTTCATTGTATTATTTCTATTTTTTCACTTATTTCAAGCTTTACCTGAGCTTTCTATCACAATTTGGAGCTGAGACAAGGTCCTCCTCTTTAATTAACTCTGTAAGCTACAATTATTTCAATTTTTTTATTTTTATGACACCTGCATTTGCAGAAAATGTCAAGGAATTCGCCTGATTTTTTTCGCCTCATTTCTACTGATTTTTCAACAAAATTTAACGCGTCAAAGTTCACTGTCGTGAAATTGTTGCTGTTGTCCGTGTTTTTTTACCTTTACTGAACTGTGACTTCATTTGTGATTAATGTATGACGGTGTCATGAATAGAAAATTTGTTCGCAATAAAATTATCTTTGCAATGAAGTTTATGGGGTTCTTAAGCGATTATTTTCACTGACCTATTCAAACTTTTGTAGAGAGGTCAACATTTTTGAAACCTATCGTAGAGTCCGTCAGTTCCGCAGAGTAGCCAGTCCTCGCGATGCAGCCCCTCGGGTTCACTTATTCCCGATCGATAGTCTAATGAGCATAAAAAAAGAATGAAATATTTTTTAAAGACTAAGCTTATGATTTTCCTAAAGATAATAAATCGTCTTGAAACAAAAGCATCGTCCTCTTGTCTGTTTCGGTTTGAAACGTTTGAATATCTTTATTACACAAACTGAATTATTTGGCTGGAAGATTAGGTCAAGTGTGTCGCGAAAGCATAATGTTTGCTGCAAAAAAATTCATTTTGAGACAAATAAAATTCCTTTTAACCTTAAATTTAGAAGAAAATTCCATTTGAGTAGAGAAGCATCCTTCTAACCAGGAGTATGTCATGCCAGCCATTGCAGTCCATAGACTGTTGGTTCCCAGCTTGACCCAGCGGGCAAAATGTGAAACTTTGGCGCTGATTGGCTCTCGCCAAATTTTTTGTTCGAATTTAAATTCGTCACAGAACTAAAGTGTCAGATAAATAAAAATGGCCGCGTCGGTGATACATTTTTGTAATATTTTGACATGTTGTTTAATTTCTTCAAATACATTATATCTAAGTGAAAGGCCTATAAAAGTGATCTATGTGATAAAAGTGCATGAAGTGATGTTTTGACATGGTATTTAATGAAAATAAAAAGTGAAAAGTATCGGGGGCCATCGGTATATTGTTCTACATTGCGACTTGGATTACGACAAAAATGCCAAAAAAGCAAAATGTACAGATCTCGATCTGGAAAATGCAAAAGAAGCTGAAGATGACGAAGAAATATACTTCTTTATTGTCTCGAAAAATAGTGTTTCTTTGTGAAAAAATGCTATAAATCGGGAAGATTTCGAAGTAAAACCCAATCAAGTCGTTTGCTCAAACACTTTGGTAAAAACGATATACTTGGTCGGAACATTGAATCAAAAGGACCTGATGGAAGAGTTCTTGGGGTAAGTATTCATTTCCTACTAATATGCATTTGTTTTTGATTGAATATACTCGCATGAATTAAGTTTTAATTTCTAAGCTATTATATTTTTCTCTGTTAAAAAGATGTTTAAGAATATCTTATTGAGACTACAATATATTTTTATTTGAGGAAGTTAAATAAAAGCTTTCTTTTTTTCAAATTATTTGTACAAAGAAAACAATTTATTTAAAAAATTTGGATTCAGGCAGCGTAAAGATTAAGATGTTGTATTTTTAGGTTTCTACCTATCAAAGGCCTCGTTTGAGAAAAGAAGCCATTCCATCACTATTTTTGAACGGACTTGGTAACGAAAATGAGAAGATGAAGACAAGTTACACTGCGAAGGCTGGAATTTCGAAAAGAAAACTGTTGGCGGATAATGGTGAGCGAAAATAATAATAATAATATTTGTCATAAAAATTAAATAACTGTTGGATAATTTATTCTTTTTAAATATTTTCTTATCGATTTTTTTTTACTGAATGAATTTTCAGGCATTCTAGAGAAAAAACAGGCTTTAGTCAAAAATGAAGAGACACTGTTGGAAGTGAGGAAGGATCATTTTTAAGAAACCCAAAATGAGAAGCAGTCCTTATTGAAAATCGGAGAGAAGATGATAACTTCAGATGTTTTTACAGAAAAGGTTGAGAAAATACAAACATTCATTCCAAGTGAAGAAAATTCAAGAGAATAAAATTTTGACATTTTCTTGGGAATGACCAATAAAAATAAGGATTTGACAGACGAGGTAGAAAATCCCGTAAGAAATGTCAAACTTCTTCCTGATAAAATAGACCTCAGCGAAGTTTCATTTACTTCCATATATGACAATCAAAGTAGTGTGAATTTTTCTTTAGGATGGTTGCGACATAACATAGAAATTAATGACTTACGAGTCATAGAATTTGTTGAATAAATTGCAATTAATCATAATGGTATTTTAAAAACACTGAATAGAAAAAAAGTCGTCATCGGAAAAGATATGAAAATATACTTTTTTTTTATGGAAGAACTTATACAATCAGATAAGCTTGGAATTAATTAAGAAAAGTTATCGTCTATTCAGAAAGTTGAACATATTTTGATACTTGTTCATCAAACAAAAACTTGTTATGGTTTCAAGATAGAATGTAATATTAAAAATAGTAAAACAACATTCACAAACATTGATAGATATGGAACTTTAAGATATTTGAAATGTCCCTTAATCATCTCAGATGCCTCAAAGAGGCAAATAAAATGTAATGTGTGCCAATCAGCGAAACGTTCTCTTCAGAAAAAGATAGTACGCCTACAGAATGCGGGCAGTTTAGAAAATTTAACTGCAAATGCAGCCATTAAAGATAAAAAATGTTCACAACGATTAGGAACTAAACTAAAAGTCATGGCTAAATCTAAAGATACAGCTATAAGGTGCTTAAACGTATCAAGAAGAGAATTGCAAGAACACAAGAATGAAATAGCTCGCAAGGATAAAACAAAACTATGCGACGCGCTGAAAGATTCAAACATTACCGATAGAAACAGCTTGCAATTAATGAAATATTTGCAGCTTCAAAACTCACAAAATCGACATTATTCAGAAGAATGGATATTACTTAGTATGCTTTTCCACATGCGATCTCGCGCTGCCTATAGACTAATCAGAGAAACCTCAGTTTTACCCCTGCATTCAGAAAGAACTTTTCGACGGTAATTACGTTTATTGTTTTTGCAACGACTTTTACATCATTTTCAAATTCTCTTGCTTACTAGTTCAGCGACTACATCTTGGAACTTTTTAATATTTTATAACAGGTACTTATCACTCATGAAGATACCTTGTGAATTCGATCCTAAGTTCTTCGAATTACTAAAGGAACATTTTAATGTCAAATCATCCTCACAAAGTCAAGGGATTCTCCTAATAGATAAAATGGGAATTTGCAAAAGTATATCAATTTATTATAAAACTATGACATTCACAGGCTTAACGGATCACAGCGAGAACGTTGAACATCAAAATATTGAATATAAGGCAGACCATGGTCTGGTGATTCTTTTTCAACCATTAATGGATTGCTACACACAACCCATAGCTGTTTTTACGTCGAAGGGTACAACTCCAGGAATTAAATTAGCCCAATTAATAGCAAAAGCTATTATTCTCATTGAACAAGCTGCAGCAATCGTTCATGGAGTAGTATCTGACAGAGCGATCATTAACTGAAAATTTTAGTCGAAAATGGGTGAAAATCCAGAATTAGGTGATGGGTTTAAAAACTGGTATGCTCATCTCAGTGCGGAAAATTGAAAAGTCTTCGTTTTCTCTGATATGCCACATTTGATCAAATGCGTTCGCAATAGTATGTACGGAAAGGATGGAGAAGGAAGGTTACAAGTAATAAATTACAGAATTAAAATAATAATATTCGGATATAACGTAATGGGCATTAAATTCAAAAATAATTTTTAATTATCACTACTTTAATTGCATTAGGTTCATCCCGATGACTATCCAATTTTATGACAATGCTTTAACATTCTGTTTGAGGCTGATAGTCGATCAAACAGAAGAAGGTGTCCAAACTTGTCAAGAAGCCACGTAACCAAATTAAGTAGTTTCGCAAAAATGCAGCTTTGCTTAGCTTATCAGATTCTTAGTGGATCAGTGGTAAACCGTCTAAAATATTAGAGCCAGTATGTTCGGGATTTAAAGAAATCTAGGGCGACTGCAGATTTCTGTGATAAATTCAATAGAATATTCAATGCATTAAATAGAACGGACCCTCTCACAGGAATACGAGCTAATAACTGTGACGACTTGAAAGTAAATTCTTTCTATTAAATTATAGCTTAAATCTCATCGTTAATTATGATTATTATTTACAAGAGAAGCGAATGTATTGATTTAGGTTATGCAGGGATTTCTAGACTGGTTAAATGAATGGGAACAAAGAGTTGTGGATGGAATCTTAGATGCAAGTGATTTTCTAATGAAAAGCACAGCAGATGGGTTACGAACGACTCTGAAATAAATTATAGATTTATCCAATTACTTATCGAATTAATGCAATTTTTAATAAGTTCTTACTGATAAGATAAACAAAGGCCCTTTGGAGGTTTGTGTGTGTTTTTAAATTTAGTAAATAAATTAAAATTTCCAATTATATATAATATGAAAATAAAAATTCGTCACGTTTTATAATATGATTAAATGCTCGGAAAAGATTTTAAAGCTTATTTTAAATGCAATTAATATAATAGAAATAAGTCAATTACGAAAATTTTAATATCAATCACATCTAATAATAATCATTATATATTTATCACTAATCACTGATATTAATCCCATCTTTATTATCAAAAGGAAATAGAGTGGAGAAGAATTTGATAATCTGACAGAGAAGACGTGTCATTTTACTTCAAAGGATCGGTTAGAGACCACACCTACTTTCCTGCAAATCTATAAAATCCTAACTGCGTACAGTATCTTGAAGCCTTCTAAATCCGGTGTTTGTTCCTCTATAGAAAAGAAACCTTCTCAACCTTTGATTTCTATCTCTAGATTAAAAGAAATTTGTCAGCTTAGAAAGAGAAATCTTCTTGCAGAAGTACGATACAAGCTAAATATTATTATCGAATCCAGTGATCCAGATTTTAGTGATTTTTGCGATGTAACTGAGCATGATTTTGCATGACTTCTTATTGTTGATTCCATAAATCATTATAGCAGAGGCATAGTTTGTCGTGAAATGCTTCAGTGCCCGAAATGTGAAACTTGCAATGCATTTTTCGCTTTTCCACTGGACAATGACCAATCTTTTCACAACTTTGACGAAACTCTTTTACATCCAAACTTCAAAGTTTTTAGTATGATTAAAGTTATTAAAAAATCATTTCTGAAATTCCGCACGTAAAAATATGCTTTTGGAATGGTACTTAATGACGTAAACGAAAAAGAGATTTTTATTTTTCCTTGTGATAAGCATGCGTACGAAGTGATACCTTTTATGTTTAAAAAATACTTGCAAGCTCGAATAAGGGGTTTGCAAAAGACCACGTGGCCAGCTTGGAGAAAGAGAATTTTACAAAGAAAAAGGTGGCTCAACTTTGTGCGACGTAAAAACAAAGAAGTCCAAAATAACAACGAGTAATTATGTAAATAAAATGTATAAATAATTCTTCGAGGGTATTCTCAATAAGTTAAAAAAAGTATAGGGTCATGTAGTAAATTTGTGTAAAAATTTTGTATAAAAATTTGTGTCAAATTACATAAATGTGTAATAATTCTTATTGAATACAAAAAAATTTATTTCCTAATTTAACGCCTCCATTACATTTCATTAATTATTCTTAGGAACAATTGTTTAATTTAAGGTAAGTGCACCGCAGTTCGGTGTATGTAGTGCAAATATTTTCGGTGCACTAATATCCTTAGTTTTTTTTTCAAATTTTATTGGAAAAATGTCACAACAAGAATGATTAAATTACAATCAAATCTGAAAGGAGCCAAATTGATTCCCATATGATATTTAATCTCCTAATTTTTCATTTAATTTTCATCGACAGAAGATATTCGTGCTTTTTCCACCGCTAATAAATTCAAACAAAATTCGAAGAATCCTTAGATTCTTATTTGATATTTAAATCAACAATCAGGCGGAAGGCGATCAGCGCTACAGTTTCACATTTTGCTTGCTGAACCAAGTTGGGAACTATAATCATAATAATCGTGTCAGCCCCCTGCTTCTGACACAAGAGGAAATTTCGCTTAGTTGATGATATCGCCAATAATGATATTATTTATATAATTTATTCATGAACATAACTTTCATTCTGCAAACTGCACCAAGAATAGTCCAGCCAATGTTGTTTTGACTGTTTGAAATTAATTTAAATAAAAAACTGTAATATTGGGAACAAAAGTGATGGGGGTCGTTATTAATAGATATAGAAATTACTCTTTTAGAGTCTATTGTGTCCATCAAGAGACTTATTTTTTAAACGCTGCGCACCTTAAATTTGACGCTTTACGGAGAATCAAGCAAGTATAGAATATCAATTTGAATCTTTTAACAGTAGCCCAAGTTTTAGTTTGAAGGGCTTGAAATATAAAGCGTTTATAATAATTAAACAGTGTGAAGTAAATTACTTGAACTAATTGATGTCTAATGTAAGAAATGAAGCTATTTCATACCCAGGCATATTCAATTGAATTATTTTCGATTTAAACATCTTCCATGTTAAAAAATATCAAAATTCCAGGTTTGCCCTTCAAATTTTGAAATTTGTAATTTAAGGGCTTGAAATTGTGAAATTCCTATTTTGAATTATATAGCAGAGTAGAATAAATTGATTAATCCCAGACGAAAAAATTAAGTACAGTTTATTCACAGTAGAAAAAATTATGTATAGATTTTATTTGTTTTATATATAAGAAATATATAAAACAAATGAAAATTATATATAATATTTCACACTATATATAATTTTTCCGCCTTGCGTGTTTACGAATTTCCATAGCAATTGCCCGTTAAAATTTAAAACAAGGCTGTTTCGAATTAATTCAAGTTAATTTAAATTTCAATTTCAAAGCTGATTCACCTTAAAGAACCTTTGCTCACTGAATCAATTGTCTTCCGATAGATGTTGACTTGAGTAGAAGAACAATGCAAGCGTTAAATTCGAAACAGCTCTAGTGTCCTGGCCACACATCGACGTCTGTGACATACCATTTACGTGACTATAAACCCGGAGATTACATTTCAAGCGCCAGAGTTATATGTGTATAATGACCTCGCTGAAAGAAATGTACGGCTTATAAAAAAGTGTCCTCATATGCACTCAAAATCAATTTTTAAAGACGAGAAAATTACTGGTTTTGAAATTCTTTCATATCGCGAATTTATTAGATCAATCCTTCCTTATTATAAAAAAACGAGCAGATACAAAATAATGAAAATATAAGAAAGGTTTCTTACAGGAATTTAAAAACGAAATAAAGTTTTACAAGGATTTTTCAAAAATTGTCCCATAAAACAATGATAAATTTTAAAGAAAAGAAAACATTAAGAAGAAATTTGTATTGCATGACTTCTGTTAATCTCCCCCTCGATGGGCTTCCAGGGAACCCAAACCAAAAGGTCTTGCACCTCATGGATTTTTTCTGCTCTTATGATTGTAATATGTCACGATCATTTTGAGACCAAAACGAACATGATCGTTTGAACCGTTAAAAAGAAAACTAATTTTTTTGGAGTGGTTTTGAGTATTGTTTTGTGAAAATAACACTAAATTGGTAAATTATGTTTTAAATGTATGGAAATAATTGTCAAGAGTTTTTACTGAAATAAATAAAATAAGTTAAATTAAACTAAATTTCCTAAAAATCAGAAAGAAACACAATGCTCTAGCTTTAATAGAACTGTAGTTATGGCATACATGTTTTTGCAAATGTATTTTAAAATATGTTTTTTTTTTATTCAAACTTTTAACTGGTTCTGGAATAAGCAATTTTGAAAGTTTTCATTTAAATGGGTATTCTAAGTTTTTGGGGTCGCTTAACTCAAATATAATAATAGAATGTCTTAATTCAAAATTGTTGATTCAATACAGAAATTAAGAATCTAAAAATATGTATTTTGCAGATTCATAATTGATTGATAGTTTTGAAGATTAATTATTGATTTATGACTTCGAATATTTATAATGAATTAAAAATCTCACTATTTATAAATAAAAATACTTACATTTTGTCAAAAATCAAGAGTTTTCAATTCTAAATCTTTCAAATTGGAGAAATATCAAATTGTGCATCATCAAAATTTGGAAATTTTCAATTGACAAACTTAAAACTTGCATAATTTTTTATTGGAAACTTGCAAAATTGAAAACTCTTTGATTTTAAAGATTAGCAATTCAAATTACTACAAATTTGAAGATTTACAATTTAAAATTCTCCAATATTCATGATTTGCAATTTGAAATTCTTCAATTTGGAAGACCTATAATGGAAAATTTCACAATTTCTAATATTTTGCAATTGAAGACTCTTAATATTTGAATCATGCAATAGAAAATGCTGCAATTTTGAATTATTTCTTTAAATGATTCAATTTTCAAGACTCAAAATTGAAAAACATTCGCTTGTGAAGACTCAAAACTAAAATTTATTTAATTTTAAAGATTTATAAATCAAAATTCTTAGATATTATCAGAAGTTTTCAATTCTAAATCGTCCAAAAAATTAATATTCAGACTAAATGAAACAAGTATATTGAGTTTAGTTGAAAGCACGAAAAAACTCATCAAAGTGTCACGACACGTTCCAGAAAAAAAAATTCGGGGGAAACTTTTAAATTTGAAATTCTCTTGTGCTTAAGTGCGATGAACTCTTTAATATGTGTAAAAGAACAATATTTTTTAATACGCACTTTTAAAAAGGAACAGTCAGAATTGCTATCAACTATCATATTTTTCATTGAGAATTCATCCATTTTCGTTGAAAATTGATGTATTTTGTTAAAATTTCCATTTTTTTGTTAGAAATGTAGGCAAGTTGGTTGAAAAATAACAACATTTTTGTTGAAAAGTGTTGTTTTGAGTTTAAAAATTTATCACTTTCTGTGGAAAAATTTCTGTAGAGGGTTTAGCTATTTTGTGAAAACTTGTCTTTTCTGGTTTGAAAATTTAACTACTTAGCTGAACTACTTTGAAAAAAATGTAGGTTTTTGTTTGAAGATTCATAATTTTAGTTGAAAGTTCATTTCTTTGGATGCAAATTTGACTATTTTAATTCAGATTCGTTTTTTTCGGGAGGGGGGGGGCGTAAAAAATTCAAATATTTTGGTAGAAAATTCAACTATTGGGTTAAAAATTAATCCTTTTGACTTGAAAAATCAACACTTTTGCTCGAAAATGTTTTCTTTTTTTTTGCTTTGAAAAATCATCCCTTCCGGTAAAAAAATTCAATATTTTTAGTTTAAAAATACAACTATTTGGTTGAAAAAAGTGAAGAAAAAGTCTTTTTTGATTAGAAATTCAACTTTTCTGCTGGAAATTCATCTTTTTGGTAGAACAACCAACTATCCTGGTGGCAAAAATGTTGTGAAGAAATGTACAAAATTTAACGAAAAAATAATATTAAATACAAATACCTCATTTTCTCTTGTAGTTAAGTAAAAAAAATTACAATCAAGTACAAGTTTCTACAATACAAAAATTTGCAAAACTTTTTAATAATATTGTTTATATTTTGTTATAAAGATCTTCAAAGTATTAACGGAAACTACAGGATTTTACAATTTTTCAATTGGGGTGCTTGACGTCATAAAACAACTTTTAATTTTATGTAATTTATTGTAAAAAGTTACAAATGTTTACAAAAAAATACGAAATTTCACCAAAGTAAAATATTGCGAAACTATTCTTAAAATTATGTTATAAATACTGGTATTTTATTGTAGGAATGTAGAAATTCAAACAGAAAAATATAAATGTTTACAAGCAATACTTTTAGAATCCGCATCAACGTTTCGACTTGTACTTTAATTTCAATTTTTGTAGGATATTTAATATATAAGTTTCTACAAGAAACTACAGTTTTTTAAAAATATAAAATTTGTACCAAGAACGTTTGCTGTTATAATAAATCAACCATCAAGCAGCAATCTTAGTCATGCAGTATTTTTTACATTAAAGTTTTACCTAGATGTCCACATCTATCAAACGTAATTTTTAATCAGAGATGTTATTTACTTTCCAAAATAATTTTATGTAAATTATTTCAGATAGAGACATTAACTTTACTGAAAAACACCGTATTTGACAGTGTGTATTTTGCAAGATATTAACATTCAGTGACACAGCCATCACTGTTGCATTAATAATTGAAGCGAAGGATTTTAATAAATGATAAAGAAGATAAAAAAAATCTCTTGAGATTTCTGATGAATTTTAAAATTATTTTTTATATTCAAAAATATTTAAAGAGAATTAAAAATTTGTCTAATAATGAATAAAAATTGCATAATAATTTGTTTGGAAAAAATTCTAGGAAGCTCAATGGTAAGATGTATTTATAAGTTTTGAAAAGATTCAAAAATAATTTAAAACGCTAAAAGATTTTAAAATGTTAAAAACGAAATGTAGATTTCTTAAGAATTTGAACAACAAATTCAGAACCTTAAAAGCATTTTGAAAGGTTTTAAAATAATAAACATTTTTGTCAAAATTCCTAGAAAAAGTAAACATGGTTTTTTTCTCCAATTGATTCTAAAAGAATATTTAACAAGATTTTCAACACTTTCAAAAAAGAATCTAGAAGATTTCAAAGCAATTTTTTTCATTCAAATTGATTGAAATGATATAAATTTGAAAATTTATACATTTTTTACTCATTCCTTAATTTGTAATATTGAAAATGATAGCGTGGATTTCTTTTTCTTTTTTTTGAAATCTTTGAATTGTACAAGATATAAAAGTAAAAATGTTTAAATAATGAAGTTCAACGGCCTTTGATTACACAATTTTTAAGTGAGAAGTGTTAAAAGCTTCCATTTTATACCCGTAAATTATTGACCATTTGAATTGAAAAGTTTTAAGCTCTAATTTTTTAAATTTCAAATTCAAAATTATTCCACTTTGAGTTTTTTCATTTGCAGGTAAGTTTGTATAATTTCAAATGAAAAAAAAATCATCTTCAAGAATTCGAATTATTTAATTTTAATGACCGTGTTCAATTCTTTGACAACTTTTCAATTTTAAAATGACATATGGTGTCCAATCGATTGCTAAATATTTGAAAAAAAAAACTTTAAACGTAAGGTTTTTTGTCATTTAATAACGATCCTTTATTATTGTCTTTTAATATTCTACCATTTTTTTAAATTTTGAACAAAGAAGCTTTCTTGTAATAGCGATCACGTATACATCTCAATTTAAAATTATCTCATTGTAATATACTAAATATCTGTCATCCCAGGTCGAAGTAGAACAAGTTTTTGGCTGCAAACCCTGGAAATTCCTATAGATTCTTGTAGTTGTAAATCCCTGTAGTTGTAATTTCTTGTAAATTTTAGTAGGAAGTTAAAACTATAGTAAAATACCTCAATATACAGAAAAATACAAAAAAGTACCGAATTCCTCCAAAATAGTAGAAAAAAGTTGTACTTTCCTGTAATTTTGGTAGTAATTTATTGCATTTATTTGTAGATTCCTGGAAAAATGGTTTTAGTTTTCAGTAGCTTTTGTAAAAATGTTTCCACCAGTGTAGGTTGTTGGAAAGTCATCTATTTGGTTGTAAATGCAATATTTCAACTTAAAATATTAAGAATGTAGAGCGTTTCAAATTGAATCATACAAAAGGTGTTTTTTGAAACTTTGAAACATTTTAGGCCTTGACACTTAAAATTTTTCGCTGAATTTCATAATGAAGTCCTACATCTAGACAAATTTTGCTGGATTTATTCGAACCAATTTCAAGGTATAATATGTATAAGTAATCTTTTCTTCACTCATGCAAAGAGCATTTTTAACTATTTTATCATTTGAAAGTTATGATTTCCATAGTACCATGAAGCGGGAGAACAGAATTGCTAGAATTGAAAACGTGAATCGTGATTTTATTTTGAAAATCAGTATGACAAATCATTTGTAATGGCTGATGAAAATGTAGTGAACGAAATAAGTAATTCCGGCGATCCTGCTGAACAATGCGGAAAGAACAAACTCTGTTTTGAATCTGATACCGGATATTCTGAATGACATGTCTTACTCGGTTTGAATTTTATTTTAAATACATATTGTTGGTAACTTCAGGAAATATATCGTGTATTTTTAATTTACTTAAACTAATGCCTATTTCGTTTCCATCTACGTTTTTATGAATCATCATCTTAGTTATTTTGATTTTTAAATTATAAAATCGAGAAAATTAAAAAAAATAACTTTTTAGGTAACTAACTTGTTACTCAAAAAAAGTAACTTACCCAACACTGATTTAGACGCTTTTTAGTTCTTCATAAAATCATAAATTGTCCTTTCCAATATTCATAGACAAAACTTTCTTCTTGGATGTTTTTCAATTCTGAATCTTAGCCTCATTACCGCCTATTGAAAGGCAGTCACAGCGGGGAGTGATAGTGCATATTTTCAGCACATGTTCCTCAACTTTTCTCGTTTGCCGTCTATTGAATGCAACAGCCGCCATACGCAACATATGAGAAATCTTCCCGCACTTCTACTCTCATGCTCTTGTTGAGAAGTGGAAACGAAAATGTTTGTAATAAAAGACTTGGCAAGCCACCACCACAGACTTGGACATCAACGATCATGTGTTTTGTAAGTGTTCGTTTAGAGATCATTGAAACTTCCCAAGTCAATACAGAAAGCAGTTTTTATAACACTTTCATTGCAATTTGAGTTTAGGGTGGTATATATTTTACAACGAACTATTTTCCATTCATGAGAACATTTGATGTATCGAGTTTATGCACAGATTCAGATAAAACGAAATCTGTTTATGGAGGTGTTAGTTTTATCATTATTTTATAGTTTTCTGGAAATAAAACAGATTAATTAATCAGTGTTCAAATAGGCGATTTACTGGCAATTATATATAAGTAATGGATAGAAAATCAATTGACTTTGATTTGGTTTGTTGTTTAGACCTAGTAAATATAAAAAATGTTGTTGTGGTTTTGGCCTTTAGTCTTTCTAATGATGGTTAGAAAATAAAGAAGTCTTTATTTATGAAAACGTCGATGCATTTCACTGTGGTATCATGGTCTCTTCAGGACTGTCGAGTATCAACTGATTTCAATCCTAGGAAGAAACAGCAGGTGGTATATGATCAAGATCTTCCACATCCATTAAATGTTTGGGCCAACGTAGAAGATGATTTGTTTTCTTGTTTAGACGTAGTGAATATAAAGGATCTTGTTATGGTTTTGGCTTTTGGTTTTGCCAACGATAGTTATAAAATGAAGAAGTCATTATTTATGAACACGTTAATGCATTTCGCCTTAGTGTCATGGCCTCTTCAGTACTGTGGAGTGTCTCTTTATCTTGGTCCTGAGATAAAACAGTTAGCAGATGTTATTCTTTATTTTATAACCATCATTTGCACGACCAGAAGCCAAAACCACAACATCATTTTTTATATTTACTAGGTCTAAAAAACAAACCAAATCATGTTCTACGTTGGCCAAATAATTTAACAAGTATGGAAGGCCTTGATAATATACCATCTTCTAACTCTTCCTTCCAAGGACTTAGCTCAGGAGATACTCCACAGTCCTGAAAAGGCCTTGATGCCATGGTGAAACGCATTGACGTTTTTAGAAATAAAGACTTCTTTACTTTATAACCACCATTTTCAAGACCAAAGGCCAAAACCACAACAACATTCTTTATATCAATTGACCTTTTTTCATTTTCACAAAATCACAAATATACATTCCAAAATTCTATTAATTCTTTCGTTCTGCATATACCATCACATTGTTTTCCATTCTTTTTTTTCAAATATACAATTTGCATACTAATAATGCTTATACTATTTTACCGTATTTTGAGAATTTTCTGAATGGAAAATCTATATTAGGGTGATTAAAAAAACATGATTTTTGAATTTTGATGAGCGCTGGGCTCAAAAACTTTGCCCATTGTCGGAGAAAAAAAATGCTCTCAAGAAAAATCAAATCGGTTGATTTTTAGATGTTGCGTAAGGCAATTGTTTAAATAATTTCCTAGAAGTGCGAAAAAGTTAGTTTTCATAAACTAATGCGAAGTCCTATTTTGCAGGCCTGCGGCGTCTACTTTGACTAATTTTTCAAATTTTTAATTTTACATAATATTCATATTACAATTTTATCGAATATGAACATTTTATTTCGATTTTGTATATTAGCAATGAATTACCCTTTACACTTGAATAAACCTCGAAAATGTAATTTGCGAATAACGATTTGTACACGTCACAGAACTTTATATGGACCCTTTGAGCAAGCTCTTCGTCACGTTTGAATTATCTACCTCCTCAGATATTATACTAGTCGGTCATTTTTCATTCCAAAAATGGCAGGTCCCATTCGATGTTCCCTACCGGTATCCCAAGACATGTAAGAATAGATGTCGATGAAATGTAGCTAGGTTGGTAGCTTTAGAATTTTCTCATTGATTTTAAACCAATGTCAGTCAGCTCTACCTCGCTTTCCTTAGTGTCATTTGCAGTATTATATGTACGAAATATTGAAATGTTTAGTCGCTTCAACTCAACATGTTGGACGAGTATCCATAATATACGAGTATTATTCTAAACTAGATGAATTAAGCCTTAGGGTAAATGCCGTTTAACATTTGTCGGTTAATTTCTACCAATCCTATGTTCAATATAGCCATGATGAATTTCTATCTGGACCATTTTAAATGAACTTCATGATACTTGCCTCTCTCTTCTGCTAACCGCATTTAAAGTTAATTTTGAAAATTAAGGAAAAATGTATTTTTCTACATGACCTTACTTTTTTAGGTCAGTTTTCAAGGTCAGCCAAACCCAAGCGGCCAGGCTCCCCTCCTCCACGCTCACGTAAAACATGTTATTGGCGGTTATGGAATTTGGCCCCTCAAATGTAAAACGTGGTTAATGGATGGTCCCTTATTATTTACCGTTCCTAGGGAGTATAGGGTTAAACCCTATGATCCTCATCTCATCTATAGGTGGAGTAAGGTGGTAATAGGGGGCGTGTGGTTTGAGGAATTCAGAGCAGATTATATTAGAGAGGGGGTAAAGGCGATATTGATGAGGGGTCGAGAGTGTTTGAGGATTTAGGTGGTTGGGGGGGAGTGGAGGGGGTGATGAGGCTTTGGGAAGAGGACTGGAGTGAAAGGCGGGAAGGTATAATATGAGAGGGTTAAGAGTAAATAGGGGAGGGGGAGAGTTCGTAATGACTGAAATATGACGAGGGGCTCTAGATAATAGTCGTATATTGAAGGAGTAAGAGGGATCTGCAAAAGTAGCAAAAATTATGTGTCTAGAAAATGTAAGCTCAGGGCACTGATAAGGACATATCGAAGCACGTTTTACCAACATTTCGAAGCATTTGATGAAGTATTACGTTCTTGGTGACAAAAAATATGAAACAAATCGCTAAATACCAGAAGAGGATCGATTTTCAGTGGAATAGCGCATTTTTACATTCATTTCTTATTTTAATTGTTTTTTTTCTCGTTAATAGATGTGCTAAAATCAGAAAATATTGATAACCTTACAAAGTATCGAAAAATATTTATGTTAGAACATTTTGTATACCGATTACTAGACTTTCTAGACTTGCATGAATTCCTGGTTCAACCATCCACCCTCCTTCGAATAAAAGTTTAATTTTAGTCAATGTATTCCTTAAGATCTGCACTTGAAGAAAAAATTCCCTGTTTTGTCCATTTAATATTTGTAAGATAAAATCGCTCCACAATGATGAAAACTAAGAATCTGCAATTCATAATCCTGTATAGGCTCGATTTCTTGCCAAATTTGGATATTTTTTTAGAAAAGCTCAAAATTAAATTTTTAGAAACCTAGCTAGTATAAATTTTTCATTTGTTTTGAGGGCAACTTCATCTAATTAAATAAAGTGGTGCTCAACTGCTAAGTTTATTTTCGTCTAAAATTGGTTAGATTTAATGCTCGTTACATATATATAGTGACGACTTATCACCATTCTCAAAAAATACTTATTGTTATAAATAATTTGATAAACAATGATTTAATTTTGGTTTCTGTCTCTAGGCTACACTTCTTCTCTTTGAACCAAATTGAAACTATTTTAGAAAGAGCTATCAACTGCAAAATATTGTTAAAAGTATGGAGATTCAATTGTTTATAACAAATATATCAAACAACTATCTCAATCGCCAATTCTGAGTACAAAAAAAATACTTAGATTTCTCTTTTCGGTACTATATTTGTGTAAAATTTAAGCCCCCCCCCCCCGGTTTTTCTCAAAATGTTAGGTTTTGAGATCCCCTGAATCCTAAAAACAGGTTTTTACGAATGCATCTGTATGTTTGTCTGTTTGTTTGTCTGTAAATTATTAGTTTGTTAACACGATAACTTTCGAAAAAATGAACAGATTGGATTGTCCTTTCGTATACTCTTTGAGCGTCTCCAGTTAAATGTCAAGTCCGGTAGCCAGCCATTTTGGATGACAATTGAAAAAGTGAGCACATTTTAAAAATTTTCGAGACCACTTATTTCCAAGATTTGACAATTCTATGTACGGTTGTTAGCAATACTCAAAAGCTCGAACAATTTATCCTCATGACTTCTTCTGATAAAAAGAGAATTACCGAAGTTGAGCATTTTCAAAATTTCAAAAAACAATATTGTCATAAATTTCAAAATTTTTTGAAAAATCCAAAATTTAAATTTTTATTGCACAAAATGCTATAGAAAATCAAAAGTTCTATTTTGCAGTGAAACTATGCAAGATATAAAAAAAGACGACAAAACAAAAATTGTTCACATAAAAACGATCTACAAATGTTATGATTGGTAATATTTTGATAGTATGCGTATTTTTTGTTTTATTCATGAAAAATAGCATTGATAATATGAAAATTGAATCTTTGGAAGAACGACGCGAGGTACGTGAAAAGATGAAGAGATAATAATTGTGTACTCAAAAAAGATATACAAATTTGTTGGCAATCACTTTTTGATAAGATGCGTAATTTTTGTTTCAATTTTAGAAAATGAAATATCAAAAAATAAACTATAAAAATTTGCGATAAATAATTTTTTTTAGAACCGTATTTTTTGTTTTAATCGCAAAAAATACCATTACAAATTAAAAATTAAATTTTTCTTAGAACAACTTTACACTGGGATGCATATTCTTGGTTCAAATTGTAACAAATAACATTAAAAATAAACAAAATAGATCTATGGGAAAACGACACAAGTTGCAATAAAATGTTTAATAACAAAATTGTTTTCTTCATAGGATGCGCACTTCTTTAATTATAAAAACAAGACAATTCAAATACGTTTTTTTCAATACCAATAAATATTATGTATTTTAATCATATAAATTTATTGAAATGATACTTTTTTCAGGGTAGTTGAGGATAACATTTAGTGAAAAATAAGGAACATATATTAAAGTTATCATGATAAATAAAATTTGTACTTTATTTTGCAATATCTGAATTAGCAATCCCAGGCTAAGGTACAGAAGAAAATATAATATACATTTGATATAATAGTGTTGAACCTAATGTAGAAAAGTTCGCATCTTGGACAAAATAGAGTGCAAAGCACGAGACACGTGTAGAGAATGTGTACGTTAAAGCGGAAGGAGCTGTAACAAAAGAGAATTCACAATCACCAAATTACATTTGTAGATGCTTTAACCTTCAACTTCAAAAGGCATGTGCATAAACATGGGGGAAGTACAGAGATATTATAAACTAGGTATGCATTCGATCTCAAGTGCTACTCTTTCCTTGTACTTATAACATTCATGGTTCAACTTTGAAAAATGAAAATCATAAAGGTTATTTTAATAAGTTTGTACATTTTAACTTTTTCAATATTAACAGTGACTATAACTTTCTTATTCCGAAATAAAGTTTAGAAACATTAGAGGTCAATCAATTCTTCTCGACAAACATAATTTTTTTACATCAGCTTGGAATTAAAATAATTTAAATGGTTATAGCTAAAGAATGAATTGGGTGAGATTATAAATGACCATGACTTTCTCACTCTTCAAGACAATTGTTTACCTAATTAAAATTGATTAGTTAAAAATACTTAACTATACCGGGGACGTTTTCTCATTCTACTCTTTCTATAGCTTTTCGTAAACATCCCCGGCATAGTTAAAATGTTTTAGTTCGGAAAAATGTCACTTGCTAATCCATTATTGTATTTATTTTTGCATAATTAAATATTTTTGAAGTAAATTGTTTAGTTTTTCTCCATTTTTTACTTTAAAAACTTCTTAAAATATGGTTTTGTTTATATAATTGTGAAAAACAAAAGACGAGAAGTTTTATAAATTTTTAGTTACCTTTTTGAACTTATTCAGTTTTTTAATTCAGAAACTTTTTTTAAATAAATTATTTAGTTATTTTCGTATTTTTTTTATACCACAGAAAGTGTAAGATCTGAAAAAATGATTTATTTTTGGAAAAATGAATAAATTCTATTAGAAATGAATTTACCATTCTTATAGCATTTGCCAGTTTGAAGTCTGCGGGAATCCATACTCAGATATTTCCTGATTTTCTCAAATATTGATGTTTCGCCATCCCGTGCTCTTCAGATGTATCCTCGTCTACTCTCTGAGAGTGCTAGAAGAAAAAAGAGGACAAGTCTTTGATCGATATTTTAAGAAGACCCGCAACGAGAGACATTCAACGACCGACACTCTTATCCTGTCGTGAAAACGACTTGATCTCTTGCTGTTCTTGATGTCCTCGAGCGAGATCGTATAAACACACTGAATGAGAGTACAGTGCTATTGACTCGCGCAACGTTGCCATTAATGTTAACATATATAATGGTTGATCACCACTAGCTTCAGCTTCAGCACAATCGTAAGTGGGCATTAGAATTGTACTGTATTCACTTTTACGCATGTGCATAATAATGAGCTTACGCAATAGCATTTACCGTAATCTTTTTCCAAGCGGACAATGCATGCAAATTCGTCTAAAATGCTAAATTAAAATCACAAAAAACTACAAATATTTCCTCCCACTCATAAAATATTATTAGTCTTTATATTACTTAATGAACAGTTGCTTTTACTGATCTAATACTTATGAATTTAAATAGATTCACGGTAAATGCAAAATATGTACATTTTCAAATTGAAAACCATCATAATGGTATGATTATTTATACTGAAATACATTGTTAAAAGAAAAGGTAATTTTTGGTGTATTGAAAAAAAAATATTTTGGAAATTTTCCATGTAAATAATTTCAGGCACTATCATTTGATGTTGAATACTTTGTAATACTTGCTTGCATAATCATTAAATTTTGTTGTGGAGTTGACCAAGAACTGAACATTGAAAACTCTGTTTAGTACATTTAGAAAAAATATCTAATAACATATACTCAAAAAAGGCAGCTTGTGTAACAGAATTGCAAAAAAAGCTTTAAAGCAAAATTTTTCATTTATTTTGTGAGTATTTATTAGTTTACTCTTTGTTGTACAAATTGTACTGCCCCTGTCGGCCTGTGATGAAAGTAATTACACAGTATACTGATTCCTTCGTGCAAGACTGAAATGTGGGCATTGTAAAAAAAAGTAACAAGTTAAATTTACTCTACGCTATTTAGTGTCACTGATAAGTTCACTGTAGTTTAAAATCAAGTCGTTCGAATTTTTCCATGGTTCAATTATTGAAGCATAATTACCTGCTAAACGCTCTTCTTATCGCTTCTTCTAATCAGTAATGTTCTGTTGTGTTACTCGATAGCGCAGCTATTTCTTGCCTCTGTGTAATAGGTTTTCTGATTTTCTGCTTTGAAAAAAATAAGATTCCGTTGCCCTTTTTCATTGGATTTTATTAGTTTCAGCAATTTATAACTACTTTTTCCCATTTGAAAATAAACTTTTTTTTTCAATCTCCTTAAATTTTATTCATGATGTCGCTATTTAATCTGGAACAACAACAAATTACGTGGCATGATTTTTTTACAGTATGGAAAATAGATCGAAACGTTCGAGATGCATATTTTATTACCTGTTATATTATGATCCATGTTAACCACTTGTTTTTTCTTGCTATAATCTGAAGATAAAATTACTGATATAAGTTTCAACAGTTTCTGCAAAAAGCATGTTTCTCAAATAGTAATTATTATAAGATCCGATCTGGAAAGGCGTGATTTACATACAGGAGGTTAGATCTGATGAGCATTCTGCGGGTCATAGTTATTTATTGTAGCAGATTTTATTGATGGAAAAAAGTACACTTCCTGGCTAGTGGATATTGCGACTTATGCATTAGTGCACCACGCATTTTCCACGCACCATGTGTGAAATCTACTTACATTTAAAGTGAGTTTCATATGATGTTTAAGAACAACATTTTTCTGAATCTTCTCACTGAGAAAATTGTTTTATCTCCGCTGTTTTGACTTTAGTTTTATTTCCAAGCTTCTTTTTGATTCTGTTCTCTCTTATTTTTCTTTTTGCATTTTATTTTTCTCGTTATTTTTATTGTTACCTTTTTTTCTTAACAGCTTCGTAGCTCACACCTGTTTCATTAAACGAAGTAAGTGCTTTGTTTTCTAGAAAAAATCAGATCCGACACCTGTCATTTTCACACCTTGAGCACGAGTTGAATCCAAGTACGTAATTAATAATGGGTGAACACTGGTTTAAAAAGAAAAGCGAAAACTTGCTTTGACGGTGCATGAAATTTGTTGCACTCGCGCACAATCTTATCTGATAGTGCATTATGGATAGCTTACTTGGGTAGATTTAATTACGGAACCGCATTAACGAGCATATAAGTGTATTACTTGGTCACAGCACATTTAATAGGCATGTATGATTACGCAGCGTGGTAAAAGAACCTATTGCTGCAGTTATGTTAACTGTTCTGAATTCCGCCTGAAGACCTAAAAAAAAACTTTTTACATTAAGTAAGATATTTAACTTTTCTATTTAGATTGTGTTGAGAGATTTTGCACTCCTTTGAAATTCACTTAAAATTAGAAAAAAGTGAAAAATGATCAAAACAGTAGCAAGTTTACTGAAAATAAAAAATGCAATTTTTTTAAATACATGCGAGACACGAACAAATGTATGGCACAAAGTTGTTTTTCTTTGAACGCTTTATTAAACGTTCTCATTCCACTTTTCAATATTTCGCTCAGTTTTAAAAATATTTGCATACATAAGAATTATTATGGTGTCTAGTCGATGGATGATTTTAAATTCCCGTTCTCTTCCCGGTTTTCCCCCGGTCAATTGTTAATTTTTCCGGGACAATTTAAAACAGTTCGGGAGAATAAAATGATTTCAATTGATTTTTAAAGATTTTAAGAGATTTTTAAACATTTTAAAAGATTTAGAAGATTTCTTATTTGGAACAGGGAATTTTGTAAAAGAATTACAATTTTGAATTTGAAGAGGGATTTTTATTAAATTCTCTTCTTCTAAATCAGAATTCAAAATGTTTTCCAAATTTTCGTTTGATGTTAAAAATTTTTCTGTTCCAAGTCAAATAATAATTTGTTACGCAAAGTCCCTGTCTTGAAGTATAAATTATACGTTTTTACGGAAATTCCCTGTTTAAAAGTTAAAATTATAATTCTTAGCGGAAATTCCGCCTTCGAAAGTAAAAATTATCATTCTTTACGGAAATGCCCTTTCTGGAAGTCTAAATTATAATTATCTTTATGGAAATTCCCTATTTCAAGTCACAATTGCAATTAAACGGGTGCTGGGTCATGAGAGTATAAGTGCCAAATTTCTTAAATTCGTTTTATTAGCTTAACCTAATTGTTTTGGTCTATGTTCCAGTTCTACGTGAATATCATTTTTACACAAACATAATTATTTGGCTGCAAGATTAGGTGAAGTTTGTCGCGAAAGGATAATGTTTGCTGCAAAAAGATTCTTTTTGAGGTAAAGGAAATTCCTTTTAACCTTAAATTTAAAAGGAAATTCGATTTGTTTCAAGAAGCTTCCTTCTGACACAAGAGGAAATTTCTCTGAGTAATTTTTTTTATAGTAATTACATATTTTTGCATGTGATTGTCGTAATTCAATAGAACCAGGTAATAGCTCGAAAGTTCTTTTTTCTTTTGTTTTTTAATGAAAGAATAACAAAGTTATGCAACTCCTTGTATATCCATATTTTTTTTTTTTGGGACGCGCCGCACCATTGATAAGGGGCTTTCTCGAATATGTTTGCTTCTTTTAGGATCCGACAAAAATTTTACACCTGAGTTTTTCAACGGATCTTCACGTTTCGAGACAACTTGAAGGCGAAAATCAAATTTTCGCGATGGCGCCTTTCTGTATGTCTGTCTGTACGGAAGCGCAATAACTCTCGAAAAAATGAACGAACTGAATCGAGCTTTGGCAAACTTTTTTTGGACCCTAAAAGGAAAAACGAGACAATTATTGTTTATTTATAATTAATTATAGATTTTCAAAATACCTAAAATTTTTGTTGTAATAATTTTTTTATAGAACTTGGAATTTTTGTTTTATCCATCAAAAATATCGAACTTTAGAAACCTAATTTAAAATACGAATATATTTAAAGGAACATGAAACACATTTTCTGTGAAAAGTTCAGATCCTCTAACGGCATTAATTTACGAGAAATACAATTTTTAAAATGATAACTTTAGAATATGTCTTATGGAGAATACGAGTACTTCACATCATTTGACATTTTCATTTTTTATAATTAATTTGTAACATTGTTAACTTGAAATGTTACTTTCAACTTATCATAAACTTTTAAAATTAAAATTTTTATATTCTAGAATCAACCCATCTCTAATCTTTGTCTTTTCTTTTTCGCTTGAGTTCGAAGAGATGCTGATAAAACCGCAGTGCATTTTCTCACCGTCTGTGACATTTTGACCTTTGATGTGATAACGTGTCGTTAACTTCTTGAACACGCACTTAACATTGCTAAAAGATCTACACGCGCCTTATAACCATCTTTTTTCTTTGCTCTGCTCAGTGCGATATAAACTGTAAACGCACCACAAGACGCTGATAATGAAAAGGTAATTTATGTCACGATTTCTCGGAGCGAGTAGGCAGTGTATAGTATATACTGTATATGCATGTACGTTCTCGTGTTCCGCGATAAGTCCCGTAATCATCAGCCTCCTCCAAACTGGCCTTCCAATACGCGCCAATATTACTTATTATAATTATCGTCCTTTTTAGTGATATCACATACACTACCTCTCACATCAATTCATTTTTTATTCACGTTAGAGAAGTCGCTGACTTAATTTGTCGCCCACATAAAATCATGTAGGTACTACACGATTTTTAATACATTATTGCTACTAATTATTTCGATTTCAAATTAACGCGTAATTGAGATATATTTCGCGTGCATTAAAATTCATTTTGTATCTTTAATTAACAGTAATTATTTCTTCGAACCATTCTATTTGCGTTATAAGCTCAATTTAAAATTAAAATTAGCTGGAAAGTAAACAGTTAAACTTTACAATCTGAAAAAATGGTAGAACTAAGGAATTTTAAATCGTTTGAAAAGATTTGTAAAATCTGATGCATGTTTTGCAAGTCAAATACTATTTTAAGCCCAATGTTTTATTAATAATTTTAACAATTGCGTTGGACATAAAATCATTTTAAATTTGTAACTTGGTCAACTATAAAATGCCCATATGTTTAAGTTTCGAAACCTAGGAATTAGTAATTAAAAATCATTTGACTTTTGAAGAATTCATGCTCTTGCGTTTCGATAAATTAGTCATAAAATAGAGAGATATTAGTCCAATTGCGTGCCATTTGAACTTCTGCATGAATGGAAACTGACGAAGTAACGGCCGATTGAGAAGCAGTCAGAACATAATTTTCATGTAATACGCGGGAATTTTACGGCACACAGTAAAATTCAATGTTCTGTGGACGTGCGCGGCCATTGGCTGTCACTGGCATTCGTATGCAACGCGGCCGCGGTATAGTGTGACTAACGTTTAATTGGCGCGGGAATTTGCATTTGAGCCGTGCGGGCAATCGTGCATCGATAAAAATTCAAAACAGCTTATTGTATTCAAATTCTGGCGGTGTACCGCCAAGCCGGGAACACTTGTAGAACAAGCGGCCGCGCGCAACCGAGAGCCAGTCCTGCATTGCGCTCCGAACTGAATCAAGTTAACTGGCGTCGGCTCTTTTTCCTTTCGTCTCTTCCTCCGTTATCGTCTCGTCCATCCCCCGGAATTACTCTTTTTTCCTTCCTATTTTTCACTTTTTATCTTTGCTTTTTACGATTGATTATCACGATTTTTCGCCGCAAACAAACATGAAGTGTAGAACATTATCGGGGAACTATTCGGGTTCAGGATAGACCGTCCTGGACGCATATGTGGTGCTGTCAAGATGGTCTATTATGTCGCTGAGTAGAAGTGAAACGTTTTTGTATGGCTAAACGCTAGTCTGGACAAGCTAATCTAGCGCTACTCCATCGGTCCTATGAAAATGTATTTTAGATGATTGACGTTAAAAATGATTTCAAAGACTGTCTAGATGATGAGAAAAAAGTTCTTTGTTCAAAATTTTTATTTTTAATACTTCTAAACACATTAGATATTTTTGGAAATGTGCACAAAAATGTCTAAAGTCAGCACTCAAAAAAATTGTTGGTCCTGATAGACTATCCAGTACCCGATTAGGTTCCGAAAGGACTGACTAGATAACGAGAAAAAAAATGAATTTTTTTAGCATTCACTTTTCAATTTTGATACTTTTAAGCACCCTGGCTCTTTTTGGAAATATACGTCTAGATTAGGCGGTCTAAACAATGCCCTAACTGGACGCAAGTCTGCCCGGATAATTTTCTACACGGGGGACCTAGTGCTGAAGGGTTATGGTAATTAAACAAAAAAAATGTTACCGTTTGCTGTATAGAGTTCAATGTTATATACATATATATATATATATATATATATATATATAT